>SJYX01021598.1:0-17005 GCA_006410675.1 Oreotragus oreotragus
TGTGTATGTGTGTGTGGAGATAGAAACCTGTGACGCAGATTGTCCACCTGGGATTTGAGAAGCCAGGGGCAGCTGTCCGAGCACCGGGCTTGAAGCTGGCGCTGGTGCCAGGGCTGGCGGGAGGTAAAGGAGATGGGCAAGGCCCTGTGAAGGGCGGAGAGAGGCCCTGGGCTGCAAAGGGAAGGTTGGGTGGGATTTGGTGCCAAGGGAGAAGGTGGGGTTCTTGAGGATCCTGGGCGCACCCAGGGGAAGGAGCAGGACTGGGTCAGGGCTGCAGAGTTTGAGGTCTCTGGGGTAGACCTGCTGGACCTGGCTGAGGGGAAGGCTGACAGGGCTGCTGAGACCCCGTCCCCAGTGGGAAGAGGAGTCAGGCTGCAGGGTCTTCCAGGCTCTGCCCCCGCCATGCACCCTGGCCCGCTGCCCTGCTGGTACTCCAGCCTCAGGCTCCCTTCCCACCCTGTCTCTCTGGGTACCAGCGGCCCTGGCTTCCTCTCTGCTTCTCAGACTCCCGGGGCCACTGAATAGTTAGGGTTTGGCCGCTTCCCCAGAACTCTTTCCCCCACTGGGAGCCCCTCGTCCTTTTTCAGGGCTCAGCTGAGGTCTCACTTCCTCTGAGTTCCTCGCCTTGCCCCCAGACCAGGCAGATGTCCTGGCTGTGCCTGTGTGACTGCCCACCTGTCCCTGCTCTGAGCGCTCGGCACACCTGGCTGCTGTGTGCCTGTGCAGCTGCTCCAGGATCTTTAAGGGGATTTGGCGGGGGTGGGGTGGGGGTGGGGGACAGCCATCTNTCCTTTTTCAGGGCTCAGCTGAGGTCTCACTTCCTCTGAGTTCCTCGCCTTGCCCCCAGACCAGGCAGATGTCCTGGCTGTGCCTGTGTGACTGCCCACCTGTCCCTGCTCTGAGCGCTCGGCACACCTGGCTGCTGTGTGCCTGTGCAGCTGCTCCAGGATCTTTAAGGGGATTTGGCGGGGGTGGGGTGGGGGTGGGGGACAGCCATCTAGGTGGAAGTTGGGCTGGTAGGGAGCTGTTTGCTTTGCAGACACAGCTCCTCTGCTTGTTGTTCCTGGGGGTTCCTGAGGCCCACCCCCTAAGCTCAGGGCTCGTCATCCCTGCTCCCTGCCATGGGTCTGGGAGGGTGCTGGACACTGCGGGCACCATGGAAGTATCTGTGGATTGCTGTGACGGAGTGAGGGGCCCTTCCAGGATGCAGGAGGCACAGAAGTGGGCCAGATCGCCCAAGAGAATTGGGAGGGAGGAGGGGAGGCTGGGCACCCAGCCTGGAGGCAGGGAGACACTGCTGGGGCAGTGGGGCTCCTTGAGGCCAACCGGCCAGCGCTAGAGTTGGGGTGTGCGAGGGACTTCAGAGAGCAGTTCCAAGGCACAGAAAGCGAGGCAGAATTGCAGTGGGCAGCCCTGGGGAACCTGAGTGCCCCCGCAGGCCAAGCACTAGAGTCACGGGTCGAGGGGAGCTGGAGAGGCTGGCTTCTGTTGGTTCATTCATCCAGCAAACATCGCCGGAGCCCGCTCGGCTCCAAGACCTGTGCCGAGTGCTGGGGTGCTACAGTGAGCAAGACAGACAGCCCCCCTCACCTTCCACCACTCCTCCCAGAGCCTGTTCCAGCGTGACTTCTAACGGAACACTGGACACACCCTGGTGTCCGGCAGTGGGGGATTGTTAGAGGCCGGATGAGCAGCCGTACAGTGGGCCATCAGATGATGCCTTTTCATGTATTCTTCTAGAAAGATGCTTCTAACCTGTTGTGAAGCAGGGAAGGTAGCTAAAACAACTGCTTGTTTGCTGTTTAGCTGCTAACTCGTGTCCAACTCTTTGTGACTCCATGGACAGTAGCCACCCCCGCCCAGGTCCATAGGATTTCCCAGGCAAGAATACTGGGGTGGGTTGCCATTTCCATCTCCAGGGGATCTTCCCGACCCGGGGATTGAACCTGCATCTCCTGCATTGGCAGGCAGATTCTTTATTGCTTAGGAAAGTACAAGCTCTTTTTGTAAAAAGTGAAAAATCTATGTTTTTGATCAGTCTGTCTCTCTGTTTGTCCATGTACTTGGACAAAGGACCAGAAGGCTGTTTGTCTGGATAGTAATATGCTTATTGCTGAGTGGTGGGGGTGTGAAGATTTGGGGAAGCTCTGCATCACTGTTTTCGCCTCCAAAAGATGGTTATGAAGGTGTTAAACATCATTACTGACCTCACAAAAAGAAAAAGCAAATGATTATGGGGAACTTTTAACTTTGCTTTTTGTTGTTCCTATTTGATTTTTAAATCTTTCTATAGTGTCCACAGGCATTTCTATAATGTCCAAAGGCATGGGCTTCCCAGGTGGTGATAAAGAATCTGCCTGCGAATGCAGGAGATGCAAGAGACACAGGTTCAATCCCTGGGTCGGGAAGATTCCCCCCTGGGATAGGATATGGCAACCCACTCCAGTATTGCCTGGAAAATCTCATGTACAGACTACAGTCCTTGGGGACACAAAGAGTTAGACATGACTGAGCGCACACACACACACACACACACACACACACACACACACACACACACACGCATAATATCCACACGTCATTTTTTAGAATTAAAAAAACCTTCCCCCTAAAGAGCACTGGAGTCTGGTGTACTTCTGACAGTGAGGTAGGTGGGAGAGAGGGGGGCGGGAGGACTTGCTCAGATTTGTCAGGAGTCGGTATGTTCTAGCAGAGTCTCTCTGAGAGGGAGGTGGGCAGATGGGCTGGAGGCTTCCGGGAGGAGTCTGTTAGGGGACTAAGTCACTTCAGTCGTGTCCGACTCTGCGACCCGTCAGGGACCAATGGCAAGAGCTCCTGCAGGCTGACTCCTCCCAGAGCCTTTGGGTGGGTGGGAGTGGAGGGGAGCCTGTGGCCCCCTGATTGGCACCTGCAGGATGCCAGCAAACACAGGATGGGTACAGAAACTAATGCTAGAGTCGAGTGCACTTTCCCCTGCCTGCGACCTGCATTAGGGGTGGCAGTGGTCTCAGTTACATACACCAAGGGACCAATGGGATGCATGATTCCATTCTTCCCACAGCTTTCAATACTGTGGAGGTTGGTTCCCAAGTCCCAGCAAAGGGGCAGAGCCTCAGGGCAGCACCCTCCACTGAGCAGGGGACGTTGAGGCCCCCGTGCCCAACGCCAGGTATGCTGGGGACAGCACCAGGGCTCTAGGGCAGGTGATGGTGGGAAGGACCTGGGGACCAGGGTTGCCTGGGTGACCTTGAATAAGGGTCTGCACCCCTCTGAACCTCTCAGTTCTACGTGTGCGTGTGGATGGCAGTCCAGAGCCCAAGGCCGGGGTGGCGTCCACGGCGCCCGGCACACAGTCAACTCCCCACGAACAGAAAGAAGCAGGGGGATGCATCACCTCCCGCCAGGCAGCGGGCGGTGTCCCGGGCTGGTCTCCATCCGCTGCTCCTGGGCCTCTGCAGCTGGATTTTCGCTGACCTCTCCGTAGACTTCCTGGCCTGCTGGCCCCTTTCCCCTCCCTATTTGCCTGGGGCTATAGTGGCGACTAAGGTCTGCCTAGTCAAGGCTATGGTTTTTCCTGTGGTCATGTATGGATGTGAAAGTTGGACTGTGAAGAAAGCTGAGCGCCGAAGAATCGATGCTTTTGAATTGTGGTGTTGGAGAAGACTCTTGAGAGTCCCTTGGACTGCAAGGAGATCCAACCAGTCCATTCTGAAGGAGATCAACCCTGGGATTTCTTTGGAAGGAATGATGCTAAAGCTGAAACTCCAGTACTTTGGCCACCTCATGCGAAGAGTTGACTCATTGGAAAAGACTCTGATGCTGGGAGGGATTGGGGGCAGGAGGAGAAGGGGACGACCGAGGATGAGATGGCTGGATGGCATCACAGACTCGATGGACATGAGTCTGAGTGAACTCCGGGAGATGGTGATGGACAGGGAGGCCTGGCGTGCTGCGATTCATGGGGTCGCAAAGAGTCGGACATGACTGAGCGACTGAACTGAACTGAACTGATACTGGGACTTCCCTGCTGGCTCAGTTGGTAAAGAATCCGCCTGCAATGCAGGAGACCCGGGCTCAATCCCTGGGTCGGGAAGATCCTTCAGAGAAGGGAATGGCAACCCACTCCAGTGTTCTTTCCTGGAGAACCCCACGGACAGAGGAGCCTGGTGGGCTCTGGTCCACGGGGTTGCCCAGAGTGGGCCACAACTGAGTGTATATGCACAGCACGTTGACGTCCTAACCCTTGAGCTCCATCATGGCCTTTAGTTTCTCACAGATGTTTCAGGACAATACACCACATATAAGGTGGGTGACGGGAACGTAGAGGATGGGCGGGGGCCAGGGAGGCTTCCCTGCAGGTGAGTCGAGGGCCCCTGGAATCCCCGGGGAGGCTTTGAAGTGTAGCTTGGGCCTGGTGGTCCCACTGCTGACTGCTGACCCCAGCCCTGACTTCCAGCCTGGATCACACTGGCCTGGTGAGTCCTGGCTGAACAGTTTCCTTCAGGGGCTGTTCCTGCCCCACTCCATACACATTCTTGTACCGCCCCCCCGACACTGTGTCCTCATTTGCCACTGCTGCTCCAGGCCCCAGAAGCCATGCGCACCCTAACCCCTGCCGATATCCTCTGAGGGACTTTGGAGCTGGTGGCTCCTGAGCCCGGCCTGTGTGTCTGACCCTGGGTGAAGTGCCTGAAAGCATGTCTTACCTCATCCTCACTATGGGCCAACTGTGTACCCATTTCTCGGAGGAGTAAATCAAGGCCCAAGCGGATCAAGGTACTGGCTGGATAGGGGCGGTGCTGAGTCTCTCTTTCCCATCAAAGCTCACGCCCCAGTAGCCTCTCCTGGACTGAGGCCTCAGGGTGGCCCTGGCTGCCTTGTGCTATGCTCAGTTGGCCTAAGAGCCCCCAATCCTCTTCCTGCTTTAGAGCTCATCTCTCCAGGGTCAGCCCTGTCTGAGAGGCATCTTCTCCCAGAACCGTTCTTCCTTCTGGGAGGCAGGGCTGGTCCACACAAAGACAACGAAGAGGCAGATAGCAAGGCCAGTAATGACAGTGCTGGCGGGCAGCCACATGTCAGCTTGCAAGATGTGCTTACATGTGCCCTCGCGGAGCCCCCTCAGCGAGCCCGGAAACTGGCATCACTTTCACATTTTAGGGATGATGAAACGGGCTTGGAGGATTTCAGTGGCGGCCCAAGGTCTCTGGCTCCTCCTGGGTGATCAGAGGGGAAGTGGGCTTGTCTGACACGGGTCCTGTGTTGGTGAGCAGAACGAGGCACTTGCAGCGGGGCAGGAGGAGGAGGAGTCTCCACAGTCCTGGAAACCGCTGGTGGCCGGTGGCTCCTGCTTCTCCTCCAGGCCCACGCGGCCTGTCTCTGTGGACAGCATCATCCATCTGACCCCCAATCCAGACATTAGCCTGTCTTTTTTTCATTCCCCAAATCCATCCCACAAGCAGGTCCACCTGGATCCATCCAGGCGAAAGTAAAAGTGTTACTTGCTCAGTTGTGTCCGACTGTTTGTGACCCCGTGGACTATATAGCCCACCAGGCTCCTCTGTCCACGGGATCCTCCAGGCAAGAATACTGAGTGGATAGCCATTCCCTTCTCCAGGGGATCTTCCCAACCCAGGCATCAGGCCTGGGTCTCCCATGTTGCAGGCAGTTTCTTTACCATCGGAGACACCAGGGAAGCCTGGGTCCATCCAAGTCATAATCCAACTCTGCCCACTTCTCTCTGACCTGCGCTGTGGCCACCTTGGTGTCAGCGGCTGTCGGCTCTCGGCAGGCCCCTGTGGTGTCCCCCTCTCTGGTTCCACCCTGCCCACTGAACCTGGCTTCCACACTGAGCTGATCGCATGATTCCCATCGTATTCCACCAGTGGCTCTCACTCCAGCAGGAAACTCACACTATGGTCTGACCCCTCTGACCCTTTCCATCTTCCTACCACTCCCTGTGCTTCCTCCCTGGCTCTCTAAGTCGCCAAACTCACTCCTGCCCCAGGGCCTTTGCACCTGCTGTTCTCTCTGCTTGGCCTGCCTGGGCCCCAGGTTGAACAGTGGCTCTGTCTGGTTGTTTAGGGCTCAGGTCAGATGCCGCCAACTCCCGGGGGCCGTCCCTGCTTTCTCTAGGCTGCAGTGGGAGCCCTGACCACATCAGCTGTTCTCTGTTCTGACATAGGCCCTCTTCTCTATAGATTGGAAGCTTGGTGAGGGCAAGAACCAGGTCGACTGTGGTCACCACTGAATCTCCAACGCCCAGAACAGTGACTGCCCCAAAGTAGGTTATTGTTCAGTCACTAAGTCATATCTGATTCTTTGCCACTCCCTGGACTGCAGCACGCCAGGCTTCCCTGTCCTTCACTACCTCCCGGAGTTTGCTCAACCTCATGTCCATTGAGTGGGTGATGCTATCCAATCATCTCATCCTCTGTTACCCCCTTCTCCTCCAGTCCTCAATCCTTCCCAGAATCAGGGTCCTACCAGAGTAGGTAGGTGCCCAGTAATTCTTTGTTGAGTGAAAAGTGTGAAAGTGTTAGTCACTCAGTCGTGTCTGACTCTTTGTGACCCCATGGACTGTAGCCCACCAGATTCCTCTGTCCACGGACTTCTCCAGGAGTGAATACTGGAGTAGGTTGNATCCTTCCCAGAATCAGGGTCCTACCAGAGTAGGTAGGTGCCCAGTAATTCTTTGTTGAGTGAAAAGTGTGAAAGTGTTAGTCACTCAGTCGTGTCTGACTCTTTGTGACCCCATGGACTGTAGCCCACCAGATTCCTCTGTCCACGGACTTCTCCAGGAGTGAATACTGGAGTAGGTTGCCATTCCTTTCTCCAGGGGATCTTCCCAACCCAGGGATCCACCTGGATCTCCCGCTTCTTCTGCAGATTCTTTACTGCCTGAGCCACCAGAGTGAAAGAATGAATAAAACTTCCTGCATTTGTTCCAGGAAAAGCCGGAAAGCATGGGGCGGATGGGGTCCCAGGTGTCAAGTTGATCCTCCCCAGGGCCCAGTGCAGGAGCCCTGGGGCCCCATAGAGGGTCAGGCTGGCAGGACAACTTTCCAGGGTCCCCAGCTCTGAAGTTCTATGGTTCTGTGGTTCATTCAGAGAGTCACAAGGCAGCATCCTGGATGGAGGCAGGGCAGACCATGTGAACTTGGCTTTGGGTAGGCTGTTTGTGGGAGATCCCCAGGGGTGGAGAGGCAGAGCAGCAAGGAAAGAGATGGAACAGGAGAAGCCCTGCTTTGGATAACAGACAGATGCCACCTGACATATGAGGGAAAGGTCAAAGTGTCCATCCCGGCGGTCAGGGCTCTGCTGGAAACAGGCCTCCTAGCTGGCCTCTTCTCTGCATCTGAGGCCTCCCCCTTGGGTCTTCTCTGCTTCACTGATGGGAACCAGCACTTATTCATACCATCTTCCCAGTGCCTGGGTGACCCAAAGAAGTGGATCCATTCAGCCAACAGAAGTTCACTGAGCACCTACTCTGTGTGGTACACTGTTCTCTCCAGGAGCTGGGGACAGAGAAGGCGGGGATGACTTCCTGCCCTAGTGAGGAAGAGGGATGAATGAACACACAAACCTACCGTAAAACATCCCCCAGTGCAGGGGGCTCAGGCTTGACCCCTGGTCAGGGAACTACAAGATCCTGCAGAGGCTGCGACTAAGACCCATTGCAACCACATGAATAAATATTCAGAAACCACAACACCAGCAACCACAAAACTAGGAAGGTAATGGCTCCCCACTCCAGTCCTCTTGCCTGGAAAATCCCATGGGTGGAGGAGCCTGGTGGGCCACAGTCCCCGGGGTCACGGAGAGTCGGACACGACTGAGTGACCTCACTTTCACTCTTCACTTTCATGCATTGGAGAAGGAGATGGCAACCCACTCCAGTGTTCTTGCCTGGAGAATCCCAGGGACTGGGGAGCCTGGTGGGCTGCCATCTATGGGGGTCGCACAGAGTCGGACACGACTGAAGCGACTTAGCAGCAGCAGCAGCAGCTAGTTGGCAGGTTAGGGCAGTGATCCAGCGGAGCGATGCTGTGGTTGGACTAGGAGAGCAAGATCAATGGTGGTGAAAAGAGGGTGGGCTGTGAATCTCCTCTGAAGGGGAGCTGCCAGAATTTGCTGACGGACTGGATTTGGGTTTCTGAGAAAAGAAGGAGTTCAGATATTCTGATGTTTTGGATCTGCGCAACTTACTGAATGATGGTGCCATTGATGGAATGGGAAAGACCCGGGGAGCAGGTGTTGGGGGTGGTTCTCAGCGGTCTGGGTTCTGAGATGCCCAGGGCCCCAAGAAGAGAAGTCACACAGGGCTGGGACCTCTGGGTTGCATTAGGCATAGAGGTCCCAGCTGGAGATGGAGTTGTCAGCAGGTCGGTGGGACTGCATGAGTTTTGCTGGGAGAACGTGACAGGAAGAAGAAGGGGGCCAAGGTGTGAGTCCAGAGCCTCCCCTCATTTCAAGAAAGGGGAGAAAGCGAAAAGTGTTAGTCGCTCAGTTACGTCCAACTCTTTGCTCCTCCATGGACTGTAGCCGCCAGGCTCCTCTGCCCATGGGGATTCTCCAGGCAAGAATGCTGGAGTGGGTCGCCATCTGGGCTCCACAACGGAGACCGGGCCGTTACGAGCCAGGAGAGTGGAACTGAATTGCTCTCTGCCCAGCTGATATCTTGGGGGTTTTGTTTTTCACGCTAAGCAAGAGGGGTGAGAGGATGGATATTAGGGATTGGTGGCTGTGCAGCCATCATCCCTCTGGGAACAGAATCCCTCTTCCCTATGGAAAACCTATGGAAAGGGGCTGAAGTGGGCTGACCAATCCCCTTAATCTTAGGGATGGACACATGCCCAGACCTGGCCAATCAGAGGGCTCCTGGCTCCCCATCAGCTGTGATTGGTTCAGGGATGAGCACTTGACCCAGACTGTGCCAGTGAGTGGCATCCCTGGCACTTCCTGTTGGAGCCATGGGAAGATGCCCCTTCTGCCAAGGTTGCTAAGCTGGGGAAAAGTTATCCTGGGGATGCTAATGGAAGGGCCAGCGGTGTAATTGTGGGCCCAGTGCAAAATATATACGCAGGATCCCCTGCTCAAAAAGCAAGAAAAAGTACCACTAGCAGTAGCTAGAACACTTTTCCTTCTTTCCAGACTCTCAACTTGTGGTGGTTTTTTTTTTTTCTATCTGCTATGTCATTCTAAGTAAGGAAATAATAAAAATGTTAAGTGATTAGCATGAATTTTTACCACTCATCTTCATACTGTGCAATACCAGTTTAAAATGCAAATATTAGAGCATTTAATTCATATAACACAAGTTACACAATTTGTATGTTGTAGCTAATCCTTGATGGTACCTTGACATGGCCGGAAAAGACAGATACAAACCAGATTCAAGAAGGTTATAGGAGAAGAGAGGCTTCCCTGGTGGCTCAGATGGTAAAGAATTGCCTGCAATGCAGGAAACCCAAGTTTGGTCCCTGGGTTGGGAAGATCCCCTGGAGAAGGGAATGGCTACCCACTCCAGTATTCTTGCCTGGAGAATCCCACGGACAGAGGAGCCTGGCGGGCTACAGTCCACGGGGTTGCAAAGAGTTGGACATGACTGAGCAACACACACACACACACACACACACACACACACACACACAGGAGGAGAGGATCCCCAAGGCCAGTGGAGTGGCTGAGGGGATATTGCAGAACCTCGAAGACATCCCTCCACCAGGCCATGCGTGACCACGTGTGTGTTTCCTGCCTCTCTTGGGCCTGACAGTTACTAAACTACTCCTTCCACCAACCACCAGGCTGATGTACTGAGTTCTGATCAGAGCTTGGATCTAGGCACCTCCGTGCCAACAGGACTCCTCTCAACCTCCAGCAGAGGGGTGACACCCCCCACCTCCACACACACACACCTCAGTCCCTGGATAAAGGGTAGGTAAGAGGCTCGCCTCCTCCTAGTCACGGTCTCTGGTTGGTTTCTAGATGAGTCATGGTGCTTCCAAATCAGGGTAACAAGCGCTGTCGCCATGCCCTGTGGCGCTGCTAGGCATGTAGCCTGACCCCAACCTCCCTGTCTGTTCCCAGGGTGAAGGGGAGCATTGGTCACATGAGAGGGGATGCCAGGCAGGACCGGGGGCCAGAGACAGGGGAGTCAGGGGCAGAGAACCTCTTCCAGGGAGGCAAGGAGATACCAGGAGGCAGGATGGCAAGGGAGTTGAAATTTCAAGCCCTCAGCTCATGGTTCATTGTCTCATCACATTTCACTTACAAAACGCAGATTCAAAGTCAAAATGATTATGGCTTTCAGGACGGCATAAATGTTAAGCTCCATCAAGACAGCAGGGCGTGACACCCCAGGCCTGGAATCTTTTGAACGTGGGGCCCTGGTGGTGACTGTACTGGTCATGTGCCGGTGGAGCTGGCCCTGGCTGGTGGCACTCTTGCTCACGCCCCAGAGAAAACCCAAGAAAAGGCCAAGAAGAGACAAGAAATGCCAAGAGACTGTGAGTGAGCCCTGGTGACATCATGTGAGCTGGGTCCAGCTGTGCCTGGAGCTAAAACACGATGGACTTTCCAGTTCCTGAGCCAACGACGTTCTTTTTTGCTTCAGTCAGCTTCGATGGAGTTTCTGAGGCCTGCATAAGGGGGGAACTGCAGAGGAGGGGATCCAGGCCTGGGAATCTGGATTACCTGGACTTCTTGCTTGGCTTAAAGTGTTTGGAACTGTCCATCCACCCAGATGGTTGGATGGCATCACTGACTCAGTGGACATGAGTTTGAGCAAACTCCCAGAGACAGTGAAGGATAGGGAAGCCTAGGATGCTGCAGTCCATGGGTCGCAAAAGAGTCAGACACGACTGAACAACACAATCCACCCAAAATGGCTGTGAGTCACGCAGAGGTCTGACTGCCCCCTCCCCGAATGGATCTGTTCTGTTCTCGGCCGAATCCTTTATCTGAGTTAGATCGCCCATTCTTTGTCCCAACAAAGGGAAGCTTTATTTCTCAGCCTTCCAACCTTCCTCAGGCTGGTTGACGTGGGTGTCAAAGGAGACCCTCACGTTCCCTCTTGGGGTGAGGGATGTATGTGTGTGTGTGTGGCCTGGAGGGTGTCTGAGAGCTAGGGAAGGAAAGTGAGAAAGGCTCTAGGGAGTGTTTAAGAAACATCAGAAAATGACTGGGTTGGCGGGGGCAGAGTGGGGGAGGAGTTAGAGACCCAAGGGCTGGGGGTGGGGAAGGGGTTGACTGGGGGAGGGTGGGCAAATCATTTCTCACCCACTGTTTCTCTTTTAACCCACTCCCTGAACCCATCCCTTGGTTCATTTCATCACCAAGCCTACATCCTGAATGAAGTCGTTAAACCTGCACCGAGTGACTGTTGACTGTCAGGCGTAGCCAGGCCTCGAAGGTACTCAGACATCTCACTGGAGGTTAACCTTTTTGAAGACACACGTGCCAATTTGTGGAAAGACCCAAAAAATCCACCAGAGTTTAACTCGCCTTGACTTCCCCGGTGGCTCAGACGGTAAAGCGTCTGACTACAATGCGGGAGACCCGGGTTCGATCCCTGGGTTGGGAAGATCCCCTGGAGAAGGAAATGGCAATCCACTCCAGGAGTATTGCCTGGAAAATCCCTGGACAGGAGTCTGGTAGGCTACAGTCCCTGGGGTCGCCAAGAGTCGGACACGACTGAGCGACTTCACTTCACTTCTGCAGTCCCATCAGTGAAAAGATCTTGACTGAGTCTCTCTGGATAAAGGTGCATCTTCTTACTTCTTAGGTAATCAGTTTTGTTCAACAGGAGAGAGTCAGTAGAAAAAGTGTCCTGTATTTTGCAGAGGGCATGTATTGTCTGAGCAGAGCTGACGAGTGACGATATCGCAACTCTGGTTTATTGGGCACTGGGTGTATGGCAGGCGCGGGGTTGTAGAAAGCTCACGGCATAGGTAGGTGCTCACAAGCATCCTCATTGTGCAGACAAGGGTTTGGAGACTTGGAAAAGGGCCGTGAAGAGCCTAGTGTCACCGAGAAAGTGGCAGAGCCCTGTGTGTAACCAGGTCAGTGTGGCTCCGGTGGCTGAACTTAGAACGACAAGTCTCACCTTTGGACAGGCCCCCTCGTGGCAAGGTGGTCCCAGGAAGCTCTCTGGTGCTTGGTCTCTGCATGCTGGTCCACACTCTCTCATTTGATATTAATAACTTCCAGGGAGGGGATGTCTCACGGGGAACTGGTATATTGCCCTAGGACAGCCCTCCCACCCTCCTCCGTCCATTGGAAAGAAGGACAAAGCTTGCATTGGCCTGGAGCCTCAGCCTCTCCGGGTCACCAGGGAAACTGGTTGGAACAGCTGCCCCAGACTGTTGTTATACTGGTTTATCCCCTCCTTCTGTCCCCCACACCCCCTCCCCACCATTGCCCTGGGGGAAGGCAGGAATTTTCTATAACACCAATAATCACTACCATTTCTTGACTGCTTGCTGTGTGCCAGGCGTTCCAAGAAGCCCCTTCTTGGGTGACAACTGAATCCTCCCATCCCTGCCTTCCTCTTTGGTCCCACCTCCTGCCACTCTGCCCATCGCCCTCTGCCTCTTGAGAGGCATCTTTCAGTTCCAACGTGCCAATGAGCTCCTGTGTTTAGTCCTTCTGCCTGGAATGCCCTTCCCCCACTGTTCACCCAGCTAGCGTAATAGAGATTTCTAGGGCTCACCCATCGGCATTTCACTTCTCTTTCCCAGGCCCCTTGCAGTTAGGCGGGGTCATGGGGCTAATTCTGGCCAGTGGGCTGTGAGCGTTAAGTGAGGAGAATTCCTTCTCTTGCAGAATAATCCAACTCTTGAATCGCCGCTGAGCCACTGCATAGGGGGAAGCATCCCGGAGAGTTGTCCCATTCAGCTGTCCTTTGCGTGATCAAGAAATTAATCTGCGTTGTGTTGAACTGCTGAGATTTGGGGATTAATGTATTACCGCAGCAGAACTTATCCTATACTGACTAATACAGCTGATCTATTTAGATCTCAGCTCATGTATCGCCCTCTCCGATCATCAGATTTAGAGTGATGCTGCCAGCTCCTGTTTCATTTTCCCACAACACTTATCTCAGTGTTCAGTGGTTCACTTACTTACTGTCTGTCTCTCCATTAGCACATAAGCTCCATAAAAGCAGGGTGCTTCTCTGTCTTGTTCACGCCACATCCTCGGTGCCTAGCACAGGGCCTGGCATATACAGGTACTCAATATATTTGAATGAAAGGGTGAGTACATGCACTTCTTGAATGAGTCAGTGACAGGGGCAGGTGGCCATTCTCGTGCGTAGATGTGGAGTCTGATCTTGCCACCAGCGGTTTTCTTACTGTGATTAGACATCAGAAGGCTGGACGAGATGGTTCTTTTGTCTATATTTGGAGTGTCAACATTGGATTCAGACCTTCCTTGTCTCCTCCCTCTCTATCCCTTCAGACCTGGGAATGTGGGCCGGCTAGGAAAACAGCTCATCCCAGGTCCCAAGCCGAGCCTGTGGCCAAGCCGGAGTCTGCCTCTGGGTTTCCAGACTCCTAGTCCACAGACCTCTGTGCTGAGCTTTGCCACTTTGTCTTTAGTTTCAGCTTAAGTCACTGAAGACACTTCTGAGCATTTCCCTCTTAACTACCCACCTGGCCAGGTAATCTAGCAAAATTCTGAGCAAAACATTCTGTGACGATTGATGGGAAGGACGGGGCAGAATTGGGACAGGGGTCAGAGATGAGAACAAGCAAGACTCCCTCCAGAATGCCTCCCTGGGGTTTGTCTTTTTGTCTCACAGTCTCTTGGCAGAGGCAGAGTGCGGCATGCTGAATTCTGAGGAGCCAAGGCCTCTTGGTTGAGAGCTCTGTTCTCAGGGGTTGAGCCTGCCTCAGAAAGGTTGAATAGCCCTGCTCCCCGCACTCTGCTCTGTAGCATGCTGAACACTGGTGATAGCACCTGTCACATCACATTTTTTTTCTCTGAAAAATGTGGCGTTATTTTGTTTTTTCTAAATATAAAAGTGATACATGCTCATTGTAGAAAATTTGGAAAACACAGAAATGTGCGAATGGTGAAACAAAGGTCATCTGTATTCTCTCCACCTTTCAACTGTTGCAGTATTTTCCAGCTTCTGTTCCATTGGTTTCATCTGCACATGTGATCGATAATGTTACCTGTTCCCCAGATGTCCCCGGGCCCTGCCAGCTGGGGGTGTACAGGCGGGCATGTTAATTTCAGCGTGTCCCTCTCCATTCCGCTGGCCAGCACCTTGGCCTCCCTCCAGAGCCTTTTCAGCTGGGTCTGGGAGTGCCAGGGGGAACCATGTATGAGCTCCAGCCAAGTTCCTCCACTTAGGCCTCCTTGCAGATACCCACTGCCCTAGTCCCCCGAGGGTGGCTCGTGTCACTGTCCCTGCCCCGGGGCCTGCAGCCTCCCCTCCCCTGGTGATTCCTGAGTGGCAGCCCCGGGAAGAATTAGATGGCCCTGTGGCCTCATTATCCTGGCGAGGAGCAAGGCGAGTATTTTTTTTTGCAGAGCTGTGTTGGCTGCATTTAATCACCCAGGCCCTGAAGCAGCCATGCCTGTGCCCTGGGTCTCCCCAAGTCCCACATGAAAATGCCCCCTTTAACTTCCTCTCTCTGGAGGAAATCTTTGGTCTGTCACTTCTCTGAGTAGAGTACCCCTTTTCTGAGAAGAGAGCTCCTTCTCTGTCCGTGAGCTTTCAGCAGGGGCGATCAACCACCCTCTAACTCTGCTCCAGGTTTGGGACAGGACATGGTCCTTCCCTGAGATCTTCTGAGCTGACAAGAGAAGAGAATAGCCGTTCTTGGGTGGCAAAGATGTGGGATGGGAAGCCAGAGCTGCTGTCAGGAGAAATGGGTCTGCAGTAGGAGAGTGGGCGCCCAGTGCAGAGAAGAAAGTCATAGGAGGCAGAGAGAGCATCTGGAGGTTTGTCCCTGAATCCAGTTGTACCTGAAGCCTGCTCCATCTCTGCCCACTGTACAGCTGAGTGCCATGAACCAAGAAATCCCACTTCCTCCAATGCTGGCTCCACTCAGTTCACTGTTCCCTATCATAAGGGTCCTGACAAATACCAGGAAGAGGTCAGTTTCTGCGCTTGGTGGGGTGGGATAAGACACCACTGTCCTGTGTGTCTCTCCATCCCTCCACCCAGAGCATGAAGTGTCAGAAGATGTGTGCACCCAATCTGCAAGCTCAGGTTCAGACGGAACTAACCAGTGTTGCTATTTAGACAACATCAGGGTCATTTGACAGCTCACACTGTAGTATGTAATAAATTCTTCTCCACTAGACTGTGAACTCCAGCAGTAAGACTGGCCACTTGATGGTCGTGTGATTTCGGGCAACCTTTCTCATTTCTAAAACAAGGATGCTCATAGTTTATTTCTCTGAGCATAGCTGGGAAAACTCTGTGAATTCATACAGAGGGACTCTGCTGTCCTTCTCTTTGATGTTCCTTTTCGCAGTGATCAGCTCAGTGCTTTGCCCTGGCTAGGTACTAAGCGGAACACCCTGAAAATGTGTGTCCCATGCATGGAGACGCAGAAAGACACACCCTGTTACCAGAGTTACACCCACCTACCCACACACAAACACACGCATACACAGAATAGAGGCCCCCAGAGCTCAGCACCCCACACAGCGACCCTCCTGGGAGCCCAGGGCATCCCCAGCCCCTGGCTTCTCTGGAGGGCAGCCTGCAGCTCTCCCAGGCTCTCAGCTGTCATCCCAGCAGCTCCATATTGCTAGAAGCGCAGCTTGGAGCCTGGCTCAGCTCTACACCACGTATCAAGGGCAGCAGAACCTGCAGTGTTCTAGGAGCTAGGGGAATTGTGTGTGTGTGTGCATGTGTGTGTGTGTGTGCACGCACTGGTTAACTTGGGGAGTGGGGGAGAGCTTTCTAGAGCTCTGTCTTCCAGAACTGCTCTTCTCTGAAAGCTCTGTCTCATCACTAACTCCCCAGTCTTTTCCAATCTCCCTACCTCCTCAATGAGTGCCCCCAACCCCAAGTCTTGCCTAGGGGCTCCTGTGGGGTCTGTCTGGGTCATTTTCCTGGAAAGAGCAGGGCTTGTCTGTGGACCTGGGTCTGTGGACTCCTGGTTTGCCTGCCAGCTTGCCCCTCTTCCTTCTTCCCCAAGACCCATGTTGCCTGCCTTTCAGTTGTGTTCTGCTGGGGAGCATATGTTAGTTTCTCAGGATGTCCTGGGAGGGCAGGCAGAGGTCTCGCCAACCTTCAGGGGAGGGGTCATGGCCTCGAGTGGAGTGGGGATGCTCCGTAGGGCTCTTGTGTTGGGGACAGTGCGTTTGGGTGGGTGTGGCCTTCAGTGTGGTGTGTACTGTAACATCAGGACGGCCTGTGTTGCTATTTCAGGTGGACCCTCTTAGTGTGAGAGGTGGCCGGCCAGGGGATTGTTATTGGTTGCTGCACGCTGTGCTCAGGGCTTTGACCGTTTGCGTGGCTGCCCAAGGTCGCTTGGCCCTGAAAAGATAATTGAGTGGGAGGGCATCTCTCTTCCGGGTGCTCCTGGCGCCCTCCACCCCCTGCCCACCGGAATCCCTGGATCCCAATATGCCTGAGGTCTCTGGGCACAGCTGAAGCTCAAGAAAACCTAGCAAAGGAGAGGACAACCCGGGTCCGCGGCCCCGTTCAGTTCAGAGCTCTTATTTCGCAGGCCACCGCCCACGCTCCTTTGCCGGTAAGGGACAGGTGGTAGGTCCCAAGCCCCTCGGCTGGTCCCTTCGGGTGCCCAGGTCCGCCCTCCCAACAAAGGCGGCCGACCACGTGCCCTTCCTCGAGGCGGGCCCGGAGTGGGGAACGCACGCAGCCCCCGGGTTTCCGCTCCAGCCAGGGTTCGAGCCAGACCGCGCTGCGCCCGAGGTGGGCGCGGAGCAGCCGCTCGCAGCACCATCCCCCCCCCCGCCCCGCACCCCCTCCAGATGTGTATAAGAGACAGACATGGTCCTTCCCTGAGATCTTCTG
>SJYX01021598.1:29042-66398 GCA_006410675.1 Oreotragus oreotragus
GCCAAGTTGGAGAGGGCCGAAGTCGGCCGCGCTAGCCGGCATGCCCGGCGCCGCGTACGCGAGGTGCTGGTGCTGGTGGTGGGGCGGCTGCTGCTGCTGTTGCTGCTGCTGCTGCTGGCGCCGGTAGAGCTCGGCGTAGCGCTCGCTCAGGTAGAGCTGGCGCGCGTTGCGGAGCACGTAGGACACCAGGAGGTTCTTGTGCAGCTTGATGCCGCCGCGCTGGGTCCGGGAGCTGTGGATCTTGCGCAGGGAGATGCTGATCAGGCTCTGGGCGTCCAGGGCGCACTCCATGCTCCCTTGAAGACGGCGGCGGCGGAGCAGCCGCGGCCGTTGCTGCTGCTAAGGCTGCTGCTGTTTCGGCTTCCAGCCGGTCTCCGGGACGCGCTGGGCAGGGGAAACGGAGCCCGGGTCAGCGGGTCGGCTGCGCTCCGAGAGGAGCCGCCACCATGCGCTGCGCGCCACCCGCGGGATCGTGCTCCCCAGACGGCGCCAAAGCAATGAGCCTCGGCCGGCCCGGGCCCCAGCTATTTAGCCGGGCGTCCGGGCCCCGCCCCACACCTGATGAGCCAATGAGAGTGCTCCAAACCTCCCGAGTGACAGACGCTGCCCGCCCCGGGGCCACTAAGCTGGCCAATCAGACCAAGGCGGTTCCTTTGTGCTATTCAAATACCGAACGGACCCGGGGCCTCCAACGCTGCTGCTGCCTCGAATGTTCTCCTGGGGCCGCCGCGCCGCGCGGGACTTGGAGTCACGGGGGCCGCTATCTGCGACGTGGCCGCCTCGCAGCCGTCACGTTGGAGCCCGTGGCAGCCCTCGGCCTAGTTCCTGGGAGCCCAGGGTCGGTTCACCTGCGTGCTGCTGCGACGGCTCCTCCCCCTTCCGCATGGCTGGGCCTCACCTGCGGCAGGTGCGCGCAACTCCCACTCCCGGCCACGCGGCACCTCCTTCCTGATCTATCGCCCCCTCCCCCCCCAACCCCGGGTGACCCACTGGACCCCAGGCTTTTGCAAGAGCCTCGTGGACCTGTGGGGACTCCTCAGGGGAACGAGATTTCGAGGTCCCCTCAGTCGCTGAGAATGTGGGATCTGACTCCTTGACTTTTTGGTCGAGGGGCCTCAGAGAACGCTCGGAGAAGGGCCGTCCTCTCCGTTGGTCTGAGGGGAGAACCCCAAACATGGTGAATTTTGATCTCCCTAGATGGGGCTCATCTCCCTAGATGAGGCTTGGAGGCGTGCCCCTGGCAAACACCTGAGGTCTAAAGGCGGTCTGAGAGCTGACATCCAGTGTCCTAATCACCGGTCCTGTAACCTCCCCTTTCTTTCCTAACTAATAATAATGACAATGGGGACTATTATGATGTGCCTAGTATGGGGGAAGCCCTGCCAGAAACGCCTGACTCCCTCCCCGAGACTGCCTGCAGATAGGGACCTCAGTCTTAGAGGAGAAGGGTGACACTTGGGAAATCACGCAGTCGAGGAACTCGCCAACTTAAATCTTGACACTGTTTTCCTTCTTGTCCTGAATCGTTCATGGGGCCACCTCCTTCCATCTGGGCGCTGAGACGATGGGGATTTTCTCCAGGGGGCTCTTGATCTGGACTGGTTAGCCTGAAAGGGGGTGACTGCTGCTTAGAGTGTGTGTGTGGGGGTTCAAGGCACCTGGGTGGGAGGGTCTCTTTGAAGTGGCCAGGACATTTGCCTGAGGAGGGGTCCTTGAGTTGGCCCTTGAAGGAGAAACAGGGTTCATAGAGAGTATGAAGGCTAGTGGGCCTTGTGTGTGTTGGGTGGGTGCTGGGTGGGAGGAGGGCTGTTTCACTCTCCTTGGGGTTTCTTCCGAGTCTCTTCTTTGGTTGGGCCTGTTGTCCTCAGCACCTGCTTCATCCCTTGGCAGGAGTAAAGGGACCTAGCCAGCCCATCCAGTACTCTCTTGGTGTCCCCTCAGATTTAAGAATTCTCCAAGTTTGTTTGCTCCAACAATTTTTCAGCATCTACTCAGTGCCAGGCAGCAAGGTTAAAAACAGATTTAGGGAGAACATACCCTATTTTTCAGATGAAACTTGGGACGCTGACAGCGGAAGGGACTTGCCTGAGGTCCCACAGCTCCAGGTCCAGCGCTCTGGCCTTTCCACGCCATTTGTGCACAGTCTCAAACCAGTCTGAGCCCCTGTGCTCGGAAGAGCCTCTTCTGCCCCCACCCAGAGAAGCCAGGATTGACACTTTAGGGGAATTGTGAGAAAAGGCATCTTACTTCCATTATATTGGTGATCTGCTGACAGGGACACACAGAATACAGCTTGTTCATGTGCTAGTATTTGTAATAATAAAAATATACTGCTCCTTACCTCCCTAGGGCCTGTCTTAAAGACACACAAAGACTTCATTCTTTTATCTGTTTTGTTTTGACCACACTGCAAGGCGTGTGGGATCTCAGTTCCTTGCCAGGGATCGAACCTGCACCCCCTGCATTGAAAGCTCAGAGTCTTAACCTCTGGACTGCCAGGGAGATCCCTCATTCATTTATATTTTGAAGTCCAACTTTGAGATGTCATTACTGTGTGGAGAGAAGTGGGAGGTTCTGTTTCTACAGTCAGGTCTGGGATGGACAGTGTCTGGCATGTTGCGAGAGTCTAAGAATGTATTAGTAATGCTTATTTGGGACCTTCATTCTGTCTTTGCCCAGAATTTATTGGGGCAAGCTAAGATTTTGAGTGTTTGTGTCTTGCTCAATGTCATGCAGTCAAGAAGGGGTAAAGGCAGGATTTGAACCCAGGTCTGTTTCCAGCAGCAGAACTTGCTTTAGGTTCTTTGAAATCAGCCACTTGCTTCTGCCATGGGTGAATCTGAGTCCAGTTCTCAGGGCTCAGCTCATGACGAATGTAACTTTGATTGATCAACATCCCACCACTTTCCTGCCAACTGCTCTGAAACCAGGGCCTGCGGGATCCACAAAGAAGAAAATCCCTCTCACAGCTCAGCTCATCATTGACAGCCGTTCTCAGAGCAGCGGCTCCTAACTCTGGGGGCCCAGATGGGACACCAGGGTAGGGAGGGAAATGGATTCCCTAGCCACAGGTTGAGGACAGGGGAACCAGCACCCCCTTCAGCCTCTGCCTCAAGGTGGGTCTGAGCTCTGCTAAGGCTCTTCCGCTCCCTGGGGCCAGCTGAGGAGTGGTCAGTCCCGTCTGCATGGCCCCATTCTTTGGGTCCTCCTGTCTGGGGCCCATGTTGCCTTGGTCTCACCTCCTTCTCAGGAATGGAGAGGTGGGCTAGTGGAGAGGGCTAAACAGTTGTCTAGCTTAATAAAAACTCTTGATCTTTTTTGGGGTGGCCTGGAGGGGGGGAGTTGCTGCAGCTGTTGTAAGGACACACTTGCTGAAGGAGGTAATGCAACAGCTGAGCTATTTGGTGCCCCTGGGAGCAGTGAAGACGGGAGGGTACACAGTAGGAATTCACAGATATTTACCGAATGGGTGGGTCTCACGCAAGGCTTCTGTTCCGATGGTCAATGGCTTAGAGCAGGGGACTGCAGACCATCCAGGGCATTGAGTATGTGTATGTATACATGTGTGTATGAATATTCGTGTGCGCATCTGTGCAGGAGGGCGGATCCAAGTGAAACAAGTCTTCTTGGGATGAAGGGTCTGGTCACCTGAGAAAGGTTGGGGCGCTCACCTTTCCCCCTAAAGCTGGAAGATTACATCTGGCCCTGAGTCACTGCTCTCTGAAGGAAGTTAATTCATGCCTAAATATTTACTAAGAGATTGCTGGGACAGTGTAGAGCAGGTCACAAAACCTATCTGGACTTGGGCTCCTGTCAAACCCCAGGGGGTGTCACTGGAGCTTCGAGCTCCTTGAAATGCCACTTCGGCCTGGGGACACCTTTCACTGGGCTCAGGAGGGANTGCTGGGACAGTGTAGAGCAGGTCACAAAACCTATCTGGACTTGGGCTCCTGTCAAACCCCAGGGGGTGTCACTGGAGCTTCGAGCTCCTTGAAATGCCACTTCGGCCTGGGGACACCTTTCACTGGGCTCAGGAGGGAAGACATGCCAGGAAGTTCCTAGTCAGCTTTGGGACTCGCCTGGTGGGCTCTCAGGGACCAATTTGGGGAAGAGGATGCAGAGGCAAAAAGGTTAATTGAAGGTCTGTGTTGGGAGAAGGAGGATTTGGAATTGACGTATTCATTCCTTTCTTCATTGGCCAGAGAGATGTTTCTAGAACCTTACTCTGGAATCCCTGCAAATGGATTAGGGGGAACAAGTTGTGATCCTGCCCTCAGGAGGCCACAACTCAGAGGGAAGCAGAGGAGATAAACAGACCAGATGATGCAGAGTGATAAGTCTGTGATAGGAAGGAAGGGGCTGGAGGAGGGCAGGGGAGAGTCCCCAAAGCTGGCCCGGAGAAGGCTTCCTGCAGGAAGCTGAGACTGGGAGGCCAAGGATGGGGAGGGGTCTTTTGGCAGAGAGAACAGCTTGGGGCTCAGCACAGGGTCTGGTATGCAGTTCAGTTCAGTTCAGTCGCTCAGTCGTATCCGACTCTGCGACCCCATGAATCGCAGCACCCCAGGCCTCCCTATTCATCACCATCTCCTGGAGTTCACTCAGACTCACGTCCATCGAGTCCGTGATGCCATCCAGCCATCTCATCCTCGGTCGTCCCCTTTTCCTTCTGCCCCCAATCCCTCCCAGCATCAGAGTCTTTTCCAATGAGTCAACTCTTCGCATGAGGTGGCCAAAGTACTGGAGTTTCAGCTTTAGCATCATTCCTTCCAAAGAAATCCCAGGGTTGATGACACTGTTAGAATTGGAAGGGCCGTAGGCATCGGGCTGCCCCCATCCGTAATTTCAGATAGGTAAACTAAGGTCCGAGGGCTTCCCAGGTGGCTCAGTGGTAAGGAATTTGCCTGCCAATGCAGAATTTGCCTGCCAATTCTCCTGCCAATGCGGGAGATGCGGGTTCGATCCCTGAGTTGGGAAGATCCCCTGGAGGAGGAAATGGCAACTCACTGCAGTATTCTGACCTGAAAAATCCCATGGACAGAGGAGCCTGGCAAGGTAGCAAAGAGTCGGACGTGACTGAGCGAGTGAGCACACACTCACACAAACTCAGGTCCAGAGAGGAGGAAGGATGCGCTGAGTGTGTCCCCCAGAGATGGAACTGGAACCCATACATCCCATCTCCCAGTCAAGCCTCTGGCTTCCCCAGCTGTCTGTCTCCAAGGCTTGGAGTGGGGATGACTCCATGGGGACTGAGATTGGCACCGTGGGCAGTGGCAGAGAAAGCGTGGGGCACGGCTGAATGCTGGGGTCACTGTTGAGTCCTCTCTGAGGCTCAGAGTCCACGGTGCTTGGATGTGGAGCCTGGTGCTATGCCCCGCGAAAGTTGTTCTGTGGCTAATGGGCACTGGGGAGCTTGGCTGGGGTCCCAGATCTGGGGAACACCCTTCTTGCCCTGAAGACCCAGCATCCTGTCACTGTCCCACATACAGGTTAATGACCCGTCTGTGTTTGCCCAGCATGGTCCAGGGCAACAGGCTCAGTGCCCAGGAAGGCATCACGGCTCCTGGCTTCAAGGTCTTGAATGTAATGTGGAAGGTTAACAGCAGCTTCGTTTTTTGGAGCTCTTGTTCTCTGCCAGCTGCTGCCTCCCGTGCTGGTCTCCTTGAAGCTCCACAGCAACCTTTGAGGCAGGTTCGGTTATCATCTGCATTTGATGGATGAAGCATGTGAGGCTCAGAGGGCTTGGGTGACTTGACTGGGATCCTCCAGCAAGGGAGGAAAAGTAACTCTGATCCCAGGGCTCTGGGGAAGTGGGGGCCACCACGAGCAGCAGGGGAGGAGTGGAGACCCCCGCTGTGAGTTTTGGATTCGTTGGCTTTTGGACGAATTCTGTCCTTACCAATGGGATGTGCATGCAGAGTGGGTGTGGCCTCTCACCTGGGGGCCTCTGCCCGAGCACCTGGCACAGGTTGGGTGCCCGTTTGTTCGTTCACTCACTCACTCATTCAGTCACTCACTCAGTAACCATGGACTCAGATAGTGAAGCACAGGGAAGCCTGGCCTGCAGTCTACCGGGCGGCAAAGAGTCAGACACGACTTAGTGACTGAACAGCGACAGATACCGGCCAGTGAGCAGGCACCATGCTAAAGGAACACCAGACAGCTCTGTCTGCCCAGAGCAGGGCTGAGAGGATCCTTTTAATCTCCTTAGCCAACTCTGATTGATTGGTAGTGTCTGCCTGGAACCCTGGGTTGGAAGGGATTTGGCGGGTGCCCCAGTTGATTAGTGATGTCTGCCAAGGGCTCAGCTGGGAGCCTTTATGGCAAACCTGCCAGGTAGCTGCCCCTGGGATGAGGATGGAGTGTCTGCTCTGTGCTTTGGACATCTGGTTTGGTTAAGCAGACAGAAGGGGTCTGAAGGTTGGGAGAAATGGGTTCTAGCCCCAGATTGGCCCTGTAACCCTCAGGAAATACACATCAGCCTTTTTGGGCCTCAGTTTCCTCATTTGTCACCTTCCTCCAGGAGGTACTGTGAGCATCAAATGACAGGAAAGTGTTTGAAAAGTTGAGGAGACTGGTAATGAAAGGAAATGGGAACTGCTCCCCTCCCTCTTTTCTTCTTTCTCAATATCTTGCCAGAAATGGAACATGCTGGGCAGGGTAGAGTTAATCCCAGACGGTCCTGTGTGTGTGTGTGTGTGTGTGTGTGTGTGTGTACTGGTGGGTGGGGGGCCCCTCAGCGGTTCCTGGCTCACAGTTGTTTTTATAACTCACTTAGTACAGACCTTTGTCCCCTCCCTGGCCTCAGCTGGAAGTTTCTAAGGAGTAAGAAGCTCCTTGGATCTTAGGAACTGAATCTTAGAATTTTTGTTTATTTGTTTTCATTTGACTGGTGGGAGCTGGTGTGTGTGCCACCTGCCTCCTCCACATCCCTACTCAGAGATTAAAACTAGACCATTGTGCCAGGCGTAGAACTCTGTTTAACATGGACTTTTTCCCATTAATCCTCAAAACAGTCTAATGAGGTAGGTAGCAGAGTAATCTCCGTTTCACAGTTGAGGAAACTGAGGCCCAGAGAACTGAAACTCAGAGGCCACACACCTCCAGGCTACGCCGGTTTGTGGGTACGAGGCCCTGATCCGAGCTAGAGAAAGACTGTCTCATCCGTCATGACCGACTGTGCCTCGTCCTGGCTCTCCTGTCCATTCATCCTTTTACTTCTTTATTCACTTCATATTTTTGTTCTTTCACAAATGTTAAGTTCCCACTGTGCGCCAGGCTCTGCGTCAACTCCTAGAACCACAACAACCCCACTCTCGAGGACCTCACTTACATTCTAGACCAGATGGGAAACAAGCAAAAAGAAAGCAGATAAATAAACAAGATTGCAAAGAGGGTGATAATGAAGTAAACAGGGCTTTGTCGGGGGGAACTGACCAGCCTCGAAGGCTTCCTGGGCAGAGGGTCCCAAGTGCCCAAGCTCCCACCCCTGCCCGGGACCCTCCCTCCATCCCTTGTCTTCCCCAGGCCCAAGTCCCTCCTTCAGAGGCCCAAACTCTCCAGCAATCTGTTCTGAGCTCAGCCTGTGCTCCTGTCCCTCCTGCTCCCCACAACTGGTGAATTTTTAATGCTGCTTACATGGAACAGAGCAGAGTTTTGGGTTTTGTTTTGAGAGCATTTCTCAAACAACAACAAAAAAATCATTTCTCAAGCGTGTGTGTGTGAAGAAAGAGAGTGCGAAAGAGACAGCCCAGCAAGTAGTGATGATCTGTCCTCAATTCATCTCCTGAGCTCTTTTTTATTTAGACATTTTTAAAAACATGGGGCTAAATAGGATGTCAGTTCTGGACTTTGTGCTAGTGAAAGGGCGCCCGGGAGGGCCCTCGGCATCCATGTCCTTAGTGAACCCACCCAGCCCCTTGGGGACCCAGGCCCCATCATTCCCTTTGTCATACAGATGAGGAGACCGAGGTACAGAAACAGGAAGTATCTGTGTGGGTCCTTCCACTAATGAGTGGCGGGGAGGGAGGCCGAAGCGCATGGCTCCACACCGCCTGCCCCATCACACACACACACACACACACAAGCTCAAGGCAACTCGGGCTTCAAGAGGGGTGGAAATGGGAGAAGGACCCCAGCTTGTGAGTTCAAAGGGGCTGGGAATAATCTGGCCGAGAAGGAGACAGTGGGGAGAGACACACAGGCTGGAGAGTGAACCTGAGTGGTTAGCGCTGGAGGGTCAGAACCTTTCCGCGGAACTGACCCCAGGATGTAGCAAAGTGGGTCTCTGCCTTATGTCCTTGGTAGTGGCTCCCAGTGTCCTCCTCTTAGCCTATTTATTGAATGCTTACTGGGCACTAGCCGCCAAGCTCTTGACGTGAATCATCTCGTTGAATCCTCATGATAGAATCTATGACTAAGATCCTTCTGTTATCCTGTCCATTTTACAGAGGAGGAGGCTGAGGCTCAGAGAGCCTGACTGTCCTTGGGAACTCGTGAGCCCCTGATGCAGGGCTGCTTCATCTTTTCGGCCTGCTTTCACCGGTTTGTAGCGCTCGGCTGGGAGGGTGGTTCGCCCCATTACTGATCCTCTCCGGACAGCGAGGCTAGTCATCTGCCCTTTGTGCAGTCTCCTCGAGGCAGGATATGTCCTCAGTGCCTGGTTTTCCTTCTTGGCAGTGAGGACATCATTAGTTCGATTCATTTCTTTTTTTAAAAAATAGGTTTGTATTATTTATTTACTTATTGGCTGTGCTGGGTCTTCGTTGCTGCGTGGACTTCTCTCCAGTCGCGGTGCAGGGGTTTCTCATTGCAGAGCGATGTAAAGGAGGCTTTCTTTTGTTGCAGACCATGGGCTCTAGGGGGGCTTCCCAGGTGGCGCTAGTGGTAAAGAGCCTGCCTGGCAGGAAATGTAAGAGACGTGGTTTCGATCCCTGGGTCGGGAAGATCCCCTGGAGGAGGGCATGGCAACCCACTCCAGTACTCTGGCCTGGAGAATCCCACGGGCAGAGAAGCCTGGCGGGCTATAATCCATGCGATCTCAAAAAGCTGGACTCCTACTTAGTACCCACGGGCTCTANAGAGACGTGGTTTCGATCCCTGGGTCGGGAAGATCCCCTGGAGGAGGGCATGGCAACCCACTCCAGTACTCTGGCCTGGAGAATCCCACGGGCAGAGAAGCCTGGCGGGCTATAATCCATGCGATCTCAAAAAGCTGGACTCCTACTTAGTACCCACGGGCTCTAGGGTGCCTGGGCTCGGTGGATGTGGCTCCCGGGCTCTAGAGCACAGGCCCAGTAGTTGTGGTGCACAGGTTTAGTTGCTCTGTGGCGTGTGGGATCCTCTCGGATCAGGTATCAAAACCACGTCTCCTGCATTGGCAGGCGGATTCTTTACCACTGAGCCACAGGGAAGCCCCTCATGGGCAGAGCCCACAAGCAACTCTCTGTACTTGGTACCTTGTTTAGTCCCTAACATAATAGGTGCCCAGTTTCTATCTATTCCATGAATAAATACTGTCTGTGTGAAAGATCTTGGTGAACAACTGTTTTAGCTTTGCATGGATCAGATGTGGACAAAAAATCTTTTAAAATGTCCACTTTGGCCACCCGATGTGAAGGACTGACTCGTTGGAAAAGACCCTGATGCTGGGAAAGATTGAAGGCGGGAGGAGAAGGGGACGACAGAGGATGAGATGGCTGGATGGCATCACTGACTCGATGGATATGAGTTTGAGCAAGCTCTGGGTCTTGGTGATGGTCAGGGAGGCCTGGCGTGCTGCAGTCCATGGGGTCACAAAGAGTCGGACATGACTGAGTGACTGAACTAGCATGAAAATCCCTCTTGAAAAGCAAAGAGTTTTAATCAATTTTGTCCTTTCCTAGTGGTGAACATAGTTTTTTTTTTTTTCTTTTTTTAATTAACAAGTGTCGGACTTTCCTGGTGGCTCAATGGTAAAGAATCTGCCTGCAGGAGACATGAGTTTGATCCCTCATCCAGGAAGATCCCTGCCTTGGGAACAGCTGAGCCCGTGCGCCACAATTATTGAGCCTGTGCCCTAGAGCCTGGGAACTGCAACTACTGAAGCCCCCGGGCCCTAGAGCCTGCGCTCCGCAGCAAGAGAAGCCGCCCCAGTGAGCAGCCTGTGCACCGCAGCTAGAGAGTAGCCCCTCACTCTGCAACTGGAGAAAAGACCCAGCACAGCCAAAGTAAACAAATAGATACCTAAAAGTATTCAAAAGAAAACAAGTGTCATTCACTGCTGATTTGTTCATTGGTCCTCTGACGCATGGAAGGAGAGACTGATTCACTCTTTAACAGATATGTGTGGGCTATCTGCCATTTCAGGCCACTAGTGAAAGGGAAAGGACAGTTATTCTCCCTGGGATCCAATATACTCAGGGAGATGAGGCAATGTCAAGGTAATAGAAGCAGACGCCACTGAATTCCTTGGAACCATGGCTTGATTTCTCACCTGTAGTACCAAACAGTGAGTTTAATCTATTCGAAGGCACCCACTCCCCACCCTGCCCGTCTCCTAACTTCAATCTAACACCCTTGAAATTTGTATCTGTCTTACCTTTGACAACATCTTAGATTTGCCAAAGTCTGGATGTTTGACTCATTGGACTAATTAACATTTATAAGGCACTTCATACAACTTGCCCTGTCACCCCACATGTAATTACTAGTTCTGACCCCGTGTTGATAAAGGCGGCCTGTTTGGTATTTCACAGTCATGGAGAAGGGATGGGAACCATCATTTACTGAGAACTGAGTACGTATGAGGCCCTGCACTTGCTGGTTGACACCATAGGACTTTCATACACCGTGTCAGGCAGCTTGTATCATCCCCAATCTACAGATGAAGAGACCCAAGCTTTTCTGTGCTGTGCTTAGTTGCTCAGTCATGTTCGACTCTTCCCAACACTGTGGACAGTAGCTCACCAGGTTCCTGTCTGTCCCGGGGATTCTCTAGGCAAGAATACTGGAGTAGGCTGCCATGCCCTCCTCCAGGGGTTCTTCCCAACCCAGGGATCAAACCCAGGAATTTCCATCAACTACCTTTCACCGACAAGCAAGTTGAAGCTAAGAAAGTAGAAGAGATTGGATTATTGTTCAGCAATTCTTCACTACCCTTCTCCTTGAGGTAGAATCACTTTTCCTGACCCACTGACTGTGGCCTTGGCCACGTGACTTACTTTGGCCGAGGGACTGTGGGAAGAGGAGGTGGTATGCCTCTGAAGAGGAGGCCTTGGGAGATAGTGCATGCTACTGCCCTACATCTTGGGTGTTTGTGATCTGTCACAGCAAAATATATCCCATTTGGATTCTGATCGCAAAAAGACTATGGAGACTCATGGGATACATGAGCCCAGCTCATAGTCTAGAGCCAAATTCAAGGGATCCAAAGCCTGAAACAGAACTACCTAGTTGAGTCCAGCCAACTATAGTCAGCCTACAGACCAATGAGAATAAATGTTTGTGTAGGCATCTATTGGATCATAGAAAAAGCAAGAGAGTTCCAGAAAAACATCTACTTCTGCTTTATTGACTTACACCAAAGCCTTTGACTGTGTCAATCACAACAAACTGGAAAATTCTTAAAAAGATGAGAATACCAGCCCACCTTACCTGCCTCCTGAAAAACCTGTTATGCAGGTCAAGAAGCAATAGTTAGAACTGGACATGGAACAGTGAGCTGTTTCCATATTGGGAAAGGAGGCTGTATATTGTCACCTTGCTTATTTAACTTATTTGCAGAGTATATCATGTGAAATGCCAGGCTGGATGAAGCACAGATGGAATCAAGATTTCCAGGAGAAATAACAATAACCTTACGTATACAGATAACACCACTCTCATGGCAGAAAGTGAAGAGGAACTGAGGAGTCTTTTGATGAAAGTGAAAGAGGAGACTGAAAAGCTGGCTTAAAACTCAGCATTCAAAAACTAAGATCATGGCATCTGGTCCCATCACTTCATGGCAAATGGAGAAACAATGGAAACAGTGACAGACTTTCTTTTCTTGGGCTCCAAAATCACTGCAGATGGTGACTGCAGCCATGAAATTAAAAGACGCTTGCTTCTTGGAAGAAAAGCTATGACCAACCTAGACAGCACATTAAAAAGCAGAGACATTACTTTGCCGACAAGATCCATCTGGTCAAAGTTATTGTTTTTCCAGTGGTCTTGTATGGATGTGAGAGTTGGACTATAAAGAAAGCTGAACGCCAAAGAATTGATGCTTCTGAACTGTGGTGTTGAAGGAGACTCTTGAGAGTTCCTTGGACTGCAAGGACATCAGACCAGTCAATCCTAAAGGAAATCAGTCCTGAATAGTCATTGAAAGGACTGATGCTGAAGCTGAAGCTCCAGTACTTTGGCACCTGATGTGAAGAACTGACTCACTGGAAAAGACCCTGATGCTGGGAAAGATTGAAGTCAGCAGTAGAAGGGGACGACAGAGGATGAGATGGTTGGATGGCATCACCAACTCGACGGACATGAGTGAAGGACATGAGTGAAGGACAGGAAGGCCTGGCGTGCTGCAGTCCACTGGGTCACAAAGAGTTGGACACGACTGAGCAACTGAACTGAGGAAGTTTCTGAGAGTTTGAGGTTGTTTGTTAAACAGCATCATTATGGCAAAAGCTGACTACTATATAAGCATTCAGTGATTTCATTAAGGTCACGCAGCTAATGAATGGAAGAGCCAGGGTCTAGAATCTTGGTCTTTTTATACCCTGATGCTTGGAAAGATTGAAGGTGGGAGGAGAAGGGGATGACAGAACATGAGGTGGTTGGATGGCATCACCAACTCAATGGACATGAGTTTGAGCAAGCTCCAGGAGTTGGTGATGGACAGGGGAGCCTGGCGTGCTGCCGTCCACGGGGTCACAAAGAGTTGGACACGACTCAGTGGCTGAACTGAACTGAGCTGATACTCCCAGTCCACTGCTTATCTGGAAGCTTCTGGTAAAAAAAGCCAGTAAAGAGAATAGAGCCAGGGTTGAGGGTTCTGTGTAGGCATTACAGACTTTCTCTAGCTTGTTTTCTTTATCTGTAAAAATAGTAAACCCAGTATATAGTGATGCATCTGTGCTGTTCTTGGAATTTCATCATCATACATCTCAAGTTCAGAAATGGAAAGAGAACTGTGTATTTGCAATCTGTCCTTTGTAGGAGCTTTAAGGAACCTTGGAAAGGCAACTAGATAGAAGTTTTTCCTCTTATTGGGGGCTGTTTGATGGGTACGCCAACTTTCTGCTAAAAGAATCTCTTTCTTAGGGACTTAATATCTTTTAGGTATATTTATGGATATGAATTTTCCTTTGAGTATTGCTTTGGCTGCATCCTGTAAGTTTTAGTGTTCAACACTCTCATTGTATTTAATGTTCAAATAGTATGAAACATCAAAGAAGGATGTAATCTCCTTTCAAATTCCCTGTTTATCTCAAGAGTTAACTTGGAAAAAAGTATTCGAATTTCCACCAAGTTCGATTAAAAGAACCCTCTATAGCTATTAATTTAATTTTATTTCACTGTGTGGAGAATGTGTTTAACTTTGGAATTTGTTGAAATGATTTCTGTGCCTGCATACCATGAGTATTATTTAAATGTTCTGTGGGATTATTATTTTCATGAATGAAAAATTTTGATAGCTCCAAAAACCTGTGAATACTTGTATTCCAGGTAAAAGTCATCAGACACCTCTCCCTACCCCCACTCCTTGGTATCACATACAAATGACTGAAATTAGGGCACATTTGTTTTAGGAGAGAACTCTGGAAGGCCCAGCCCGCCCTGGTGTCTGTCCTGTTGGTGACTGGGTTCTGTCTCTTCCTGTGAAGGGATGGATGGGCTTTGTTGGTCGGTTCCTGCAGTGTTTGTTATAACAAATATGAATGAATCCTGCAAACAGGGGGTCCAAGTGGAAGAAGCAATTAATTGATATTTGACTCCTGCTGGGGATGTGTGGGAGTGGGTAGAAGAGGCTGATTTGGTTTTCAGTTTTATTCACGTTTCTGCTTTCCCTTCCGCTAATTACTGCACTAGGCTCTTCTCTTTGTTGATAAAATTTGCATTTTAAAAAATGACCTGGGAGGTATTGAATAACTACTTGGTCACAATTAATTTTTCACAACTAAAATAACGCTTTCACTTCTTGCACAGATTCTGGGCCACTTTCTGGGCTGTGGCGGAGGTCAGGACCATTACTGTGGTCGGTTACCAGTCGAATGTGTGGAAGGCCAGTCGCCAGCACCTACCTGCAGGGCTCTTCCCTTTTGCTAAACATTCCTGTCCACCATCTCACTGTCTCTATAGCTAGGCTATGGGAGTGGGACATGTATTGGCCCATTTTCCAGATAAGGAAACTGAGACTCGAGCAGGTTAAGTCAGTGCTTCTCAAACCTGGCTGTGCCTCAGGACCACCTGAGGGCTTGTTAAATATGCAGAAATGTATGGAGGGAGAGTAAGATCATATAGCCTCTCTGGAGTGGTGAGTCTAATGACCCCAGACTCCCCTGTGGCCTCTGCTGCCAGTCAGCATTTCCTGCAGCCCAGGGGCAGCTGGGGATTTTTGGGTGGGGGTGGGGGATGTCAGAGGTGAGAGAGGTAGGAAAACGTAAGAGCCCATCAGGGAGGATGCCGCCTTGTATGCCATGCTGGGATTGGGCAAAAATTCCTGCCCTCATTCCCAGCTCACCCCAAGATGTTCTGGGACCCAGCTAGACCTCAACCAGCCACTCTCCCTCCCCTGATCCTCAGCCTGTGCTAAGTTCTGAGGAAGACTCTGAGGGGCACAACGTCTGATGGGGGAGACAGTCATGAGCGGGCTGCCTCCACTGTTGGCCTCCCCCACACTCAGAGAGCACGGTGGAGCAAGTGTCCTGCCCTCCCGTGGCTCTTCAGGCTGGGACTACAATCCCGTCCCTGTTCCCACCCCTTTAAAATGTCCCCTTTTAATGCCACTTCCTCCAGGAAGCCTTTCTTGATGTCCCCATCAGAATCATTCATTTTTGTTTGTCTCCGTGGCTCTGAGCATCTCTGCTGAGCAAGCCCATTCTGTGGGCTGGCTTCATACTGATGTCGGTCTCTCCTTATCCTCTCACCCTCAATGGCCAGCTCCTCCTGGAAGGAGGCAACTACTTTGGAGGCAGAAAGACCTGGGGTTGGGTTCTGGGAACTTCCTGTTGAATTTTTCCCTGGGACCTTGGGGAAACTGATGTCACCTCTTGTAGGTTCTGGCTGTCTGTCCCCATCACTGGGGATCACAGTTGTGTCTGCCTTCATCCCTTTGGCTCACAAGTCCTTGCTCCGCCAAATGCTCACCTTGTAAAGTAGGCCCAACTTTTAAACTCATGAGCCTCAGTTTCCTCATTTGTTAAGCTGGGATAGTAAGAGCACCCAGTTAGTTGGGTGGGGTGAAGATTCAGGGAGATGACACACAGCTGGTGGTGTCTGGCACAGGGGGCAAGCTCTTTCAAGACCAGCGCTTCCCAGATAACAGCCAAACCCAGCAGTTTCTTCCTTGATTGTCCCTACTGTGGAATTTGGCTTGATGGTGATAGGAGCACCCTTCCACCCTCACCAGAAAGAAAAGAAAGAAGAACCACAGTGGCCACTGCCTGTGAATCTAGTTGCTCCCCTGGCAAACCCATCAAAAGCTCATATGAATTTTTCATTTGGGAAAACTGGCTCAGAGAAGGGAAGAAACTTGCTTAAGGTCACACAGCATGGCCCGAGGAAGACTGGCTGGGAATGCAAGTCTCCTAACTGATGGGATTGTCTGCTGTGCTTCCCTTTGGGTTGAGTTTGCAGTTCAGGTCCTGCAGTCTCAGGGCTGGTCTGCCCCCACCCATTCATCCACTCTGTCATTCACTCATGTGTATTAAGCAGCCGCTCTGTGTTGCCCCTTCTTCTGGGCATTGTGAGGGTCTCTGAGGTGGCCTGGTGATGAGGCAGGAGTTACAGTTAGCTGCAAGCTATAGAAACCCAACCAAGATAGCTTACACATAGAACCCAGACAGTCCTAGGAGAGGTGGTCATAGCTGGGCAACCTCAAGATGTTCTGGCTTCTTGCTCCACTATCCCTAGGATGTGCCATTCATCCTTATGGCACAAAATGGCTGCTTTAACTCCAGGTATCATGACAGCATTCCAGGCAGGAAAATTAGGGTGAAGACTGGGGAAAAGTGAAGCGAAAAGGACAAAAGTCCTCTGTCAAAAGAAGTCCCCCTTTTTATCAGAAAAACAACTGATTTCCTGGGTGTTCCCAGCAGGAGACTCCTAATTCCATTTCATTGGCCAGAATTGGGTCAACCAGCCCAGCTAGCTGCAATGGGGTCTTGGAGGTGAATATTTCATATGAGCATACTTGCTCACTTAAAACCAAGGTTCCGCTAAGAGGGGAGATGGGGGTGAAACGGATACCCAGTTGAGTCAGCAGCGTTCTTACCCATTCAACAGACTCTCTTTCCTCAAATAGCCCAGGTTTAGGGGGGGGCCACATACATTTGGAGCTTTCAATGCAGGAGGAAGTAGCAAGCAGCTGGTGTGTGCACAGGGGAGACCCTTAGCTCTCTCTTACTATCCTTGAAAGTAGGATCCTCTGCCCAATGCGGTGCCTGGCACACAGTAGGGGCTCAGTCAATAGTTGTTGGGAAAAAGGGGAGGGGGTTCTAGAAAGTAGGATTGCTGGGCTTTTACCCTGAGCCAGTCTAGCTTCTGCAGAGGTTTGGGTGGTGTTCTCTGGGCTCTCAGTTGGGCCTTCACTAAATGCCTCCTCCGTGGATGAGGTGTGCAGGCAATGCAGGTGGGGGTCGCTGAGGCCCTCCCTGGGAGAGAGAGCCTACTTCTGCAACGGGCTTCAGTGATGCTCAGGGCTGAGGTCCCTCCACAGAGACCTGTGCCCTACCTCTGCCACGCCCTGAAACCAGGGAGGGAGGGAGCTGCCCCTTCGCTGAGAACAGTGTGGACCCCCCAAGTGCCAGGTGCTTCTCACTCGTCTTCCACCGAGGGCTCAGAACCACCCCTGAGAGAGGTGGTGCCAGCCTGGCCCTGCCCTGCAGAGGGGAAGACAGACTCTCAGCCCCTTGCCCACGGCCCCTGCACTTGTGGGTGCCAATTTGGGATTGAACCCGGGACATCCAGTCCCAAAGCAGCCTCCCTCTGCACCAATGACTGATGCCACCTCTTTGAGATTCGGGGGTGGCGGTCCTGCACTCACTGTGGATGGGTTGCGTGTGGCTGGGGGTGGGGTGGGGAGCTCCCCAGTGGTGGGGAGGCAGATGTGGATCAGGAAGAGGTGCCAGGGTGCCAGGGGTGATGCTCCAGCAGCTTCTCTCGCGTGGGGGTCCTGGGCCCTGGGCAGGGGACCAAAGCTGGGTGGCACCACCCCGAGCCTGGCATCCCTTGGCTCTCTTGATGCTGACACCAGGCCCAGCGCGTGGCTGTGCTCGCCAGAGGCGGTGTTTCTCTCCTCCTTCTTCCTTTTTTCTGAGACATAGTGCTCTTGGCCGTGGCACAGCACTCACTNCCCCAGAAGGCCGTGAGGGGCGGTGCTGCCGGCGCTCGCTCCGCCCGGGCACAGCACGGAGTGCGGCATCATGGGAGTTGTAGTTCATCCCCATCGCCCCGGGCGCGCCGCCGCCGGCGCAGACGTGCGCCGAGTCGCGGGGCACCCGGGCACCTGCGGAGCTCGTTGTCGGCGCGGGAGCGCAGGCTCCTCTCCTGGGTGGAGGTCGCACTCGTGGAAGACCCTTTGAGTTAACCCTCAGGACGCTGAAGACCTGTGGCTAACTCGCTCGCATTCCCCCAGGAGCCCTTTAAGGGGCGGAGCCAGGCGCCTGCCCCCAACCCTGAGCACCCACCCTCCTCTCACTGACATCAGCCCCCAGCGGCGTCCGAGCCCGCGCTTTAAAACCCGTGATCTCACAGAAACCTTTCCAGTCTCCGTTGGCCAAACGTTGTCAACTATGTGTCTGGTGCTTTGGGGTTAGAGTGCGCATGAGAGGGGGGATCACATAATGATGACCCCACCTGAATCGCATCAATAACACGAAATGATGACCCCACCTGAATCGTAGGGAGGGTGGCCCAGGGGCCTGGAAAAGGCCCAAGATACTGGACTGGGCCATGGCTGGCCAGATGAGGTGAAGGTGGTCCAGTCGGAGGAACGGCATGAGGGAGGGCTCTCAGGCTTATTAGAGGAGTCTCGGGGCTGAGGCCAGTGTGAGAGGTGGTGAGTCGAGTGGGGGCCTCTGAAGGACCTGGAGTCACGGGGAGGAGTATTCATTTGATCTCAAGTGGATGGGTGACTGTTTCTCAGGCAGGATGTCTGGCCTAAGGGGCCAGTGGCAGAGCCTGGACCCAGCCCAGGGGCCCCTGTTTCCAGGGCAGGGTTGCAGCAGAAGCCGGTCTGCTGCCGTCCTAGAGCTGTTCCAGGAGTCAGGCAGGGAGAGGGCAGAATTGCAGGCTAGGGGCGGAGGAGGCTCAGCATCCCTGTTGCTGGGAGGGGAAACTGAGACCTGGGCAAATGTCTGCTGAATGAGCTGCTTCTGTGTGAGATCCAGGAGGAGCCTTCTCCGCCGACTCTCCCAGCTGTCAGGCACCAGCCCTGGGAAATAGGGGAGGTCATTTTCACACCCTTTCTTCCATCCCAGATGTGGCAGAAGCAGGAAGGATTCAGGCCAGATGCTGGGGGTCCGCAGGCCCAGCTACTTGCAGGGGGTAGGGTGGGGTGTGTGTGTGTTTGGAGCTCTGGTGTTGAAAATGAGCTCTGACTGGGTCACCGCTCCGGTTTGCTCGGCTCTGGCCCTGTGGCCAAGAGACCCTGGGGATGCGCTCCTGGGCTCTGGTTACGTCTACAGGGACAGGTAGGAAGCCCTGCCTTACTGCTCACAGCACCTGGGTGTTTTGCTTCCAAGGTAATCTTAGCAGATTGTTAGCCTACTCTCTGTCCCCTCTGCCTGGAACCCAGGCCCCCTAACTGGCACCTCAGGCTCCCGGATTTCTGAGGAGTGTTCTGGATTCTTGAGAAAGTCCAGTAGGAACGAAGCTTCTGGGATCCCCTCAGAAACGGGTGTCTGTGGTCCAGGTGAGGATGGGGTCATCTCAGAGTGAGACTCTGAGATCATCATCAGAGGCCTGGCTGACTATGGTTTGTCTTTGATTAATAAAAAATGGAGAAGTGAATCAATGACCCCTTCACAAATGCAATTCGGACTGTAGGGGAAAAAATCTATCTTGAGGGTCGAGGGCCTTTTCTTCATGAGAAGATTGGAACACACAGAAAGTGTTGGCCTGAGAGCTTCCCCCATGCCCCTGAAATCCTGGTGGAAACTACACATTTGTGCTTGAACAGGGGCGGGGGCTCTGAACATTTAAGTTAAAAAAAATGAGAATATGTAGGGCCATGAGGAGGGGGCAGGGAAGACCAAGGGGGTGTTGGCCACTGAGGCCCCTTCCCCAGTGGGGCCCTTGGGAACTTGTCTCCACCTGGCCCCTCGCCCTTTTGATGGGATACCCTGGAGACCGAGTGGCTTTCCCAGGCTCCTGGTAGTCTGGCTGTATCAGAGTCTACCCGGCGACTGGCGAAATGCAGACTCCTGGGCTCCTTCTGTCCTGAGACCCTGGTGCAGAGGGTTCGAAGAAGGGTCCAGGGATAAGACTTTATATGCAGCTCTCCAGGCGGTGGTGACGAGCATCTGACTATGGAGACAGTGGGCTGGAGTGAAAGGCAGCAGCGAAGCGTTGAAAACACAGCTCTGGGGTCACCCAGACCCAGGCTCCAGTCCCAGCTTGGCGCTTACTGTGCGACACTGGGCAGGGGACATCCTTCCCTGGCCCTCGAGTCCTTGTCTGGAAATGGTGATAACATGGCGTGCAGCCGCTTCCCGGGGGGTTGCATGGGGTGTGGCGTGCAGGTTATTATTATTGTCATGGGTCCTAGGAGGACGGAAGAGGAGGTGACAGCTTTTGAATTGATGCCATCTAGATGACTCCAGTTCTTCTTGCCTTGAGTACACACTGCGGAGTGTAGTGCCCTTCTCTCGTGCGTTGGGGGAAACCACCCTCCGGATCAGAGCCAGTGGGAGCTGGAGACCCATGGGCCTCGTCATACCCACTCTGGGTGTGGCCTGGAGGGGGTGGTGGTGGCAGATGAGCCCGTGGGAGGAGGATCTGGGATGCCTGGCCATGGTGGGTGTGATGACCCTTCTCAGCTTCTCCTGGGGACGCCCCTCCTGACTACCCAGGAGGCTTCCTCTGTGGTCACCTCCTTCAGGCCGTCTGCTTGGCTCCCATGGCCGGACAACGAGGCTCCTAGTGATGTGTTTACCCATCTGTTTCCTCTTTGGGGCTGAGATCTCTGAGGAGGGCCCTCTTGTCTACTCTTTCCATTTTGGGCAGAGCCAGACCTGGCCTGCAGATCCACTACTGGGGCTGGGGCTGGGAACATGCGATGTGGCTGTTGCTTTTACCTGCCCAGCACCCCAGCCTCACCCTCGTTTCCTGGTTCAAGTGGTTCCCTCATCCTCTGTTGGGGATGAGCCTGTGATCCTGGCCTGGCCATCCCCCTGGCCAGAGTGCTTGGCGGGTGTCATCACGTGACCCAAGGCAGGCCAACGAGACACAATCCTGAGACGTGGGCTCAGATAAAGGGGAACGTGCAACTCTTTTCTGCTGGTGGTCAAGGTTGGTAGGGTATAAGATATATGGTCAACCATCAGTGGACAGCTTGGGAAAAGATGAAGCCAACATAACAGAGAATAGTGCTGAGAGATGAAGAGAGACAGGGAAAGAAAGAGAGACCATTGTTTGAACACCTGGATCCAGCTTTGCCTGAAGCAGTCGCTGCCTTCTGGTTTACAGTAGTTTGAGCTGGGTTTCTGTACTTGCAACTAGCTCTGACTGATGCAGAAAGCTCATTTCACCCATTCTTCTGTCCATCTGTCCACACAGCCATCCCACATGTACTGAACTTCTGCTCCATGCCAGCCCCTGTGCTGGAATCTCAGCCCTCAAAGACCAAGGGGGGACATGACAAGGTGACACAAGCTTCTTACCTAATGGGAAACTGGGAACTGGCGAGCCTTGAAGGCTGTGGGTGTGAGAGTCTCTCTGTTGAGGGGAGGGGGAATCCGGGCAGGCTTTGCAGAGGAGGTGACCTTTGAGCTGGGCTTTGAGGCACAGGCAGGATTTCACTGGCTTGAAAATCAGGGAGGGGACTGTTCAGAGCAGAAAGAGTCACCGAAAAGCAGGTAGCAAAGAGCAGGGACACTTGAACCAAGCTGCTTGCGGTGGAGGGGCTGAGAGGACATGTGTCATAGTAATACTGCTACCGATGATCAGTGACTAACCTTTGTTGAGTGAGCACCGTGGTAGCACTGGATTTTGTTTTCTCATGATTGTCTCTGCCTCCCTGAAGGGGAAGCACATGCATTATCTCCATTTTATAGGCGAGGAAACCGAAGCCCAGAGAAGCGATGACCCCAAGGCTTTGCAAATGCCAGGTGTGCCAGCGAGCCTCTCTGATCTCATCCCAAGTTCCTACCCATTCAGGCCCACGTGGACTCTTTGTGGCTCTGCGTTTTTAGCCATGTCTTCCTGAATGCCTTGGCAGGGGACTGGGGTGGAGGCCAAATAAGTGGCCCTAGTCATTTCTGGAGTTTTCCAGTGCTGAGGGTGGCGGGGAGGGGGTTCGCCCTGTAGGCAGGCTCCCAAGAAGGTGCTGGAGACCCTCTGTGATGCTGTGGAACCCTCCATCTCATCTGCCATCTTCCACCCTGCCCCGCTCCTACTTCCCGTCTCGGCTACAGCAGCCGGAGTGATGAAACTTTCGAGGGCATACGTGCTCAGCTCTCTCTCTCTTACTGAACAGTCTTCGATGGCTCCCTAATGCCTAGGGGTAAAATCCAGACCTATTACCTGCAGGACCTTCATTCCCTGGCCCTGCCCACTGCTCAGCTTCTTTTCTGGAGCCTCATGTCACCCTGAGCCACGGCCACCCTCTCCTCTGAGCCCCAAGAGGCCCACTGCCTCCCCGAGCTCCAGAGTCAGCCCCGGCGTGCCTTCCAGCCCAGGTGTCCCCTTGCAGTGGGCTTGGGGCCCTCTTTGTGCCTGCACTTCTCCCATCACGGCACCTTCCGTGATGCATTGCCATTGGGTGTGTGTCTGGCTCTCCAATTAGACCGAGAACCCTTGAGAACAGAAATCGGGGTGTGCCCACCTCTGTCCCCCTGATGGTTCCTCAAGCCTTGGCACATGCCGGCTCACAGTGAGCAGAGAGAATGCGTGGGCCCAGCTTTCTTAGGTTCTGAAAAGAAGCCATCATGATTCAAGAGCCACCCGCCTTTCCTGGACACCGATTCGGAAAGAGAAAAGAAAGGCCTTCTCTTCTCTCCAAAAGCTTGTCTGCAGGGCAGGCCCTCTCCTGCAAGGGCTTCCCTGGTGGCTCAGGTGGCAAAGAAGCCACCTGTAACGTGGGCGACCCGAATTCCAGCCCTGGGTCCGGAAGGTCCCCTGGAGAAGGCATGGCAACCCACTCCAGTGCTCTTGCCTGGAGAATCCCGTGGACAGAGGAGCCTGGAGGGTCACAGTCCATGGGGCCGCAGAGTTGGGCACAACTGAGCGACTAACGCTTCCACTTTAAAAGCAGAGGTGACCCCGTGAGTCTTGCTGGGCTGGCCGGCCTGACAGGCGGGCTGCCCGAGTCTGGTGTTAGCAGGGAGGGACGGAGGGAAGGGATGAGCGGCCACATCCCGCATAGGGCAGGACAGTGACATTGATGGGGGTTTGTGGAATGCCTCTGCTGTTGCCCTTTGCTTGGCTGGTAAACTTGTTCCTTTTCAGCCTGACAGCCTGCTGCTGCTGCTGCTAAGTCACTTCAGTCGTGTCCGACTCTGTGTGACCCCATATACAGCAGCCCACCAGGCTCCCCCGTCCCTGGGATTCTCCAGGCAAGAGCACTGGAGTGGGTTGCCATTTCCTTCTCCAATGCATGAAAGTGAAAAGCGAAAGTGAAGTCACTCAGTTGTGTCCGACCTGCTAGAGCTCCCTAAAGCACAGGCCTGACCTGCAATGCCCTGTCCCCATGCCCTTGAGGCCCCTTGCCCTGACAGGTCCCATGGGACAGGCAGCTCCACTCAGCCAAAGGTGTATCTGTCTTGCTCACTGGGGGATCCATAGACTCTAACATGGCACCTGGCATTTAGCAGGTGCCCAGCAATTTTCACTTATTTATTTAAAAAATTTTGATCATGCCACATGGCAGACGGATCCTTAGTTAGTTCCCTGATTAAGGATTGAACTGGTGTCCCTTGCACTGGAAGCATGGAGTTTTAACCACTGGACCTCCACGGAAATCCCCTAATGTGTCTTATTTTGAATGTTGCAGGAATGTCAGGCCATGAGTTCCCACTTCTGATGTGGAAAGAATGGGTGCCTTAATTATCTTCTTAGAGAAACTTAAAAGGATATTTATACAGCCATGTTTATCACAGCATTATTCACAATAGTCACATTGTGGAAGCCACCCAGGTGACCACTGATGGATGAATGGATAAACACAATGTGGTCTATACGAGCAATGGAATATTAGCTTAAAGAGGAAGGGAATCCTGACTCATGCTGCAGCATGAATGAAGCTTGAGGACGTTGTTGTTGACTCACTAAGTTGTGTCAGACTCTTTGCGATCCCATGGACGGTAGCCCGCTAGGCTCCTCTGCGATATGAAATAAGTCCATTACAAATGGACAAATGCTGTATGATTCCACTCCTATGAGATTCCAAAGGTGTCAAATTCAGAGAGACAGAAAATAGAATGGTGGTGTCCAGGGGCTATGTGTGGTGTCCAGGGCCTTCTAGAACTAACAGCAAAAACAAAAGATACCCTTTTCATTACAAGGGGACTGGAATGCAAAAGTAGGAAGTCAAGAGATACCAGGAGTAACAGGCAAGTTTGGCCTTGGAGTACAAAATGAAGCAGGGCAAAGGCTAACAGAGTTTGGCCAAGAGAATGGACTGGTCACAGCAAACACCCTCTTCCAACAACACAAGAGACGATTCTACACATGGACATCACCAGATGGTCAATACTGAAACCAGATTGATTATATTCTTAGCAGCTGAAGATGGAGAAGCTCTATACAGTCAGCTAAACAGGACTGGGGACTGACTATGGCTCAAATCATGATCTCATTGACAAATTCAGACTTAAATTGAAGAAAGTAGGGAAAACCACTAGACCATTCAGTTCAGTTCAATTCAGTCGCTCAGTCGTGTCCGACTCTTTGCGACCCCATGAGTCGCAGCACGCCAGGCCTCCCTGTCCATCACCAACTCCCGGAGTTTACCCAAACTCATGTCCATCGAGTCGGTGATGCCTCCAGCCATCTCATCCTCGGTCATCCCCTTCTCCTCCTGCCCCGAATCCCTCCCAGCATTAGGGTCTTTTCCAATGAGTCAGCTCTTCGCATGAGGTGGCCAAAGTATTGGAGTTTCAGCTTCAACATCAGTCCTTCCAATGAACAGCCGGGACTGATCTCCTTTAGGATGGACTGGTTGGATCTCCTTGCAGTCCAAGGGACTCTCAAGAGTCTTCTCCAACACCACAGTTCAAAAGCATCAATTCTTCGGCGCTCAGCTTTCTTCACAGTCCAGCTCTCACATTCAAACATGACCACAGGAAAAACCATAGCTTTGACTAGACAGACCTTTGTTGGCAAAGTAATGTCTCTGCTTTTTAATATGCTATCTAGGTTGGTCATAACTTTCCTTCCAAAGAGTATGCATCTTTTAATTTCATGGCTGCAATCACCATGAGGCCCCCCAAATAAAGTCTGACACTGTTTCCACTATTTCCCCATCTATTTCCCATGAAGTGATGGGACCAGATGCCATGATCTTAGACCATTCAGGTATGACCTAAATAAAATCCCTTATGATTATACAGTGGAAGTGACAAATAGATTCAAGGGATTAGATCTGATAGAGTGTCTGAAGCACTATGGACAGAGATTTGTGACATTGTACAGGAGGCAGTGATCAAGACAATCCTCCAAAAAAAGAAATGCAAAAAGGCAAAATGGTTGTCTGACGAGGCCTTACATATAACCGAGAAAAGAACAGAAGATAAAGCAAAGGAGAAAAGGAAAGATAAATCTATCTGAATGCAGAGTTCTAAAGAATAGCAAGGAGAGATGAGAAAGTCTTCCTCAGCAATCAATGCAAAGAAATAGAGGAAAACTATAGAATGGGACAGACTAGAGATCTCTTCAAGAAAATTAGTGATACCAAGGGAACATCATGCAAAGATGGGCACAATAAAGGACAGAAATGGTACGGACCTAACAGAAGCAGAAGACATGAAGAAGAGGTGGCAAGAATACACAGAAGAGCTTTACAAAGAAGATCTTCATGACCAAGAAAAAGCCATGATGGTGTGATCACTCACCTAGAACCAGACATCCTGGAATGCGAAGTCAAGTGGCCCTTAGAAAGCATCANGTCCGACTCTGTGTGACCCCATATACAGCAGCCCACCAGGCTCCCCCGTCCCTGGGATTCTCCAGGCAAGAGCACTGGAGTGGGTTGCCATTTCCTTCTCCAATGCATGAAAGTGAAAAGCGAAAGTGAAGTCACTCAGTTGTGTCCGACCTGCTAGAGCTCCCTAAAGCACAGGCCTGACCTGCAATGCCCTGTCCCCATGCCCTTGAGGCCCCTTGCCCTGACAGGTCCCATGGGACAGGCAGGTCCACTCAGCCAAAGGTGTATCTGTCTTGCTCACTGGGGGATCCATAGACTCTAACATGGCACCTGGCATTTAGCAGGTGCCCAGCAATTTTCACTTATTTATTTAAAAAATTTTGATCATGCCACATGGCAGACGGATCCTTAGTTAGTTCCCTGATTAAGGATTGAACTGGTGTCCCTTGCACTGGAAGCATGGAGTTTTAACCACTGGACCTCCACGGAAATCCCCTAATGTGTCTTATTTTGAATGTTGCAGGAATGTCAGGCCATGAGTTCCCACTTCTGATGTGGAAAGAATGGGTGCCTTAATTATCTTCTTAGAGAAACTTAAAAGGATATTTATACAGCCATGTTTATCACAGCATTATTCACAATAGTCACATTGTGGAAGCCACCCAGGTGACCACTGATGGATGAATGGATAAACACAATGTGGTCTATACGAGCAATGGAATATTAGCTTAAAGAGGAAGGGAATCCTGACTCATGCTGCAGCATGAATGAAGCTTGAGGACGTTGTTGTTGACTCACTAAGTTGTGTCAGACTCTTTGCGATCCCATGGACGGTAGCCCGCTAGGCTCCTCTGCGATATGAAATAAGTCCATTACAAATGGACAAATGCTGTATGATTCCACTCCTATGAGATTCCAAAGGTGTCAAATTCAGAGAGACAGAAAATAGAATGGTGGTGTCCAGGGGCTATGTGTGGTGTCCAGGGCCTTCTAGAACTAACAGCAAAAACAAAAGATACCCTTTTCATTACAAGGGGACTGGAATGCAAAAGTAGGAAGTCAAGAGATACCAGGAGTAACAGGCAAGTTTGGCCTTGGAGTACAAAATGAAGCAGGGCAAAGGCTAACAGAGTTTGGCCAAGAGAATGGACTGGTCACAGCAAACACCCTCTTCCAACAACACAAGAGACGATTCTACACATGGACATCACCAGATGGTCAATACTGAAACCAGATTGATTATATTCTTAGCAGCTGAAGATGGAGAAGCTCTATACAGTCAGCTAAACAGGACTGGGGACTGACTATGGCTCAAATCATGATCTCATTGACAAATTCAGACTTAAATTGAAGAAAGTAGGGAAAACCACTAGACCATTCAGTTCAGTTCAATTCAGTCGCTCAGTCGTGTCCGACTCTTTGCGACCCCATGAGTCGCAGCACGCCAGGCCTCCCTGTCCATCACCAACTCCCGGAGTTTACCCAAACTCATGTCCATCGAGTCGGTGATGCCTCCAGCCATCTCATCCTCGGTCATCCCCTTCTCCTCCTGCCCCGAATCCCTCCCAGCATTAGGGTCTTTTCCAATGAGTCAGCTCTTCGCATGAGGTGGCCAAAGTATTGGAGTTTCAGCTTCAACATCAGTCCTTCCAATGAACAGCCGGGACTGATCTCCTTCAGAATGGACTGGTTGGATCTCCTTGCAGTCCAAGGGACTCTCAAGAGTCTTCTCCAACACCACAGTTCAAAAGCATCAATTCTTCGGCGCTCAGCTTTCTTCACAGTCCAGCTCTCACATTCAAACATGACCACAGGAAAAACCATAGCTTTGACTAGACAGACCTTTGTTGGCAAAGTAATGTCTCTGCTTTTTAATATGCTATCTAGGTTGGTCATAACTTTCCTTCCAAAGAGTATGCATCTTTTAATTTCATGGCTGCAATCACCATGAGGCCCCCCAAATAAAGTCTGACACTGTTTCCACTATTTCCCCATCTATTTCCCATGAAGTGATGGGACCAGATGCCATGATCTTAGACCATTCAGGTATGACCTAAATAAAATCCCTTATGATTATACAGTGGAAGTGACAAATAGATTCAAGGGATTAGATCTGATAGAGTGTCTGAAGCACTATGGACAGAGATTTGTGACATTGTACAGGAGGCAGTGATCAAGACAATCCTCCAAAAAAAGAAATGCAAAAAGGCAAAATGGTTGTCTGACGAGGCCTTACATATAACCGAGAAAAGAACAGAAGATAAAGCAAAGGAGAAAAGGAAAGATAAATCTATCTGAATGCAGAGTTCTAAAGAATAGCAAGGAGAGATGAGAAAGTCTTCCTCAGCAATCAATGCAAAGAAATAGAGGAAAACTATAGAATGGGACAGACTAGAGATCTCTTCAAGAAAATTAGTGATACCAAGGGAACATCATGCAAAGATGGGCACAATAAAGGACAGAAATGGTACGGACCTAACAGAAGCAGAAGACATGAAGAAGAGGTGGCAAGAATACACAGAAGAGCTTTACAAAGAAGATCTTCATGACCAAGAAAAAGCCATGATGGTGTGATCACTCACCTAGAACCAGACATCCTGGAATGCGAAGTCAAGTGGCCCTTAGAAAGCATCACTACGAACAAAGCTAGTGAACAACAGACTGGTTCCAAACAGGAAAAGGAGTACATCAAGGCTGTATATTGTCACCCTGCTTATTTAACACATATGCATAGTACATCATGAAAAATGCTGGGCTGGATGAAGCACAAGCTGGAATCAAAATTGTTGGGAGAAATATCAATAACCTCAGATATGCAGATAACACCACCCTTATGGCAGAAAGTGAAGAAGAACTAAAGAGCCTCTTGGTGAAAGTGAAAGAAGGGAGTGAAAAAGTTGGCTTAAAGGTCAAAATTCAGAAAACGAAGATCATGGCATCTGGTCCCATCACTTCATGGCAAATAGATGGGGAAACAGTGGCTGACTTTATTTTTGGGGGCTCCAAAATCACTGCCGATGGTGACTGCAGCCATGAAATTAAAAGATGCTTACTTTTTGGAAGGAAAGTTATGACAACCTAGACAGCATATTAAAAAGCAGAAACATTACTTTGCCAACAAAGGTCTGTCTAGTCAAGGCTATGGTTTTTCCAGTAGTCATGTTTGAATGTGAGTTGGAACTGTGAGAGCTGAAACTCCAATACTTTGACCACCTGATGTGAAGAACTGACTCATTTGAAAAGACCCTGATGCTGGGAAAGATTGAAAGCAGGAGGAGAAGGGGATGACAGAGGATGAGATGGTTGGGTGGCATCACCAACTCGATGGACATGAGTTTGAGCAAGCTCTGGGAGTTGGTGATGGACAGGGAAGCCTGGCGTACTGCAGTCCATGGGGTGGCAAAGAGTCAGACACGACTGCGCAACTGAACTGAACTGAACTGTCCAGGGGCTGTGGGGAGGGAGAAATGGGGAATTGTTTGACGGGGACAGAGTTCCAGTTTTGCAAGATGGGAAGGATTCTGGTGATGGATGGTGGTGATGGTTGCATAACAGTGTGAATGTGCTTGATGTTAGAGAATGGCATACTTAAAAATGGCTAAGGCAGTAAAATTTATGTTTCTCCTTGTTTCCAATAAAAAATGGAAAAAGAATCTTTCTAAAAAATTTTTTTCTTATGGGGTTATTTAGCTTTAATTTCTCAGGATGGAAAATATAAAGCATTTACCAAAAGTGGAGAATATGGTGCAGTGAGCTTATGTGTCCATCACCCGGGTCACGATCAGAGTCATTTCACCTCTTGTCCCCACTTGCTTTTCCTCTCTATTTACCTTGAAGCAAATCCCATACATCATATTGTTTCATCTGGAAATACTTCAGAATGCAGCTCTGGAAAATAAAGCCCTTTCCAAGTGGATGGACCTAGAGACTGCCATACAGAATGTAGTTAGTCAGAAAGAGAAGGATAAGTATTCTATATTAATGCATATATGTAGAATCTGGGGGCTTCCCAGGTGGCTCAGTGGTAAAGAATTTGCTTGCCAATGCAGGAGACTCAGGAGACTCAGGCTCGATTCCTGGGTCGGGAAGATCCCCTGGGGTAGGACATGGTAACCCACTCCAGTATTCTTGCCTGGAGAACCCCATGGATGGAGGAGCCTGGTGGGCTACAGTCCATGGGGTTGCAGAGATTTGGACACGACTGAGCAGCTGAGCACGCACACATAAAATCTAGAAAGATGGTATAGGTGATCTTATCTGCAAAACAGAAAAAGAGACATAGAAAGAAAAAGTGCCAAGTCGTGTCCAACTCTTGTGCTCCCATGACCTGTAGCCTGCCAGGCTCCTCTGTCCCTGGGATTCTTCAGGCAAGCATGCTGCTGCTACCGCTAAGTCGCTTCAGTCCTGTCCGAGTCTATGCGACCCCACAGATGGTAGCCCATCAGGCTCCACCATCCCTGGGATTCTCCAGGCAAGAGCACTGGAGCGGGTTGCCATTTCCTTCTCCAAAGTATGAAAGGGAAAACTGAAAGTGAAGTCGCTCAGTCGTGTCCGACTCTTAGCGACCCCATGGACTGCAGCCTATCAGGCTCCTCCGTCCATGGGATTTTCCAGGCAAGAGTACTGGAGTGGGGTGCCATTGAATACTGGAGTGGAAATAGATTACTAATGATACTAATGAGAACCTATTGTCTAGCTCAGGGAACTCTACTCAGTGCTCTGTGTGACCAATGGGAAGGAAATCCAAAAAAGAGGGGAGATATACATATATGCTGCTAAGTCACCTCAGTCGTGTCCGACTCTGTGTAACCCCATAGATGGCAGCCCACCAGGCTCCCCCATCCCTGGTATATGTATGTATATATATATAGATAGATAGATAGGTATGTATATATAGATAGATATGCATAGCTGGTTCAATTTGCTGTACAATAGAAAATAACACAACATGTAAAGCAACTATACTCCAATAAAAATTAATTAAAAAAGAAAAAATTGTAACCTATCACTCTAACACCTAAAAACCCCAAATCAAATAATCACGTTTCTAAGTGCAAATATATTTCATACCTAATTATACACATAAAACACCCGGTGTCATTATATTTCCAATGGTCTCGATTTATATTAAACATATAAACACTTATCTATTTAATACAATATTTAGGGTATTCTTATATTAGATATTTAATATATACTTATATTTATGTATTTAATATGTGAAAATATATACAACATGCACTCATATGTGATTATTTTCATTTGAATCAGCATCTAAATAAGCACCACACACTGAAACTGACAAGTGTTTTTAATCTGTACTTAAATAGGCTCTCTGAGTCTTGTTGTTTTCCTTGAGATATATTTGTCATGAAGAGTTCCCCTCGATCTGGATCTTGCCGACTGCGTCTCTGTGGCGGTTTCTAACCTGTTTCTCTGCTCTCTGTGTTTTCTGTAAATTGGTATTTGGGTCTGAGGCTCTTCCAGATTTGAGTTTGCTGTTTTTAGCAAGATGATTTCACAGTGGTGGCGTGTTTCCCTGCCGGGCACGATACCCTCTGGTTTCTGGTTTGGGGAGGTTTGCAGCCGGTTGCCCATCATGGCCCAGACCTATTAAATCATGGGGGGCTGCCCAGTGCAGCTAGCCCAGTACTCTCCTGGCTTCACCAATTAGCCGGCATGTTCCTCCTCTGTGTTTGGGCACCAGGTGATACAGTTTGCTAGGACAGGTAGAACAGATGGTCCAACCTTTCCTTTTATTTATCATCTTTTACCACCTCCTCTCCTGCCCTCTTATTTTTAACTAAGGAGGAATCTGGGGCTCAGAGGCAACGTGTGACCCAAATTCTGGGCTGCAAGGCAAAGGGCCCTTTCTGGGCAAGGGCTACATCCTCACTGTGGTCACCCTTCTGCAACCCAGGAGGCGCAAGGGCAGACGGAGTGTTGGATTGATCCTGGGCCACAGCCTTGGCCCTGTCCCCTGCATCTCGCAGACCACCCCAGCTCACTGGCTGAGTGCAGGGCATCACTCTCTTTGGTTCAGTGCGAGGGGTGTTTGGGGCAGACCCAAGCAAGCAGTGCACCCGCCTCTCTCCTTACCTCCTCGATGTCCAGGCTGACTGTAGTCGCTCGCTCTCAACCTTTGGTTCTGAGAATGAGACCTTCTTTGGCCTCGTCTCCAGAGCAGCCTCACCGTGGAGGCCTGACCTGCCCTGTGAACAGCTCCTTATGGACATCACAGAGACTTCTTGGTTCTCACTTGGAAGCTGAGCTCTAATCCTTTGCTGACACGCTTCAGAACCAAGTCTCGCACCAGGTACTAGCAGCTAGTGAAGGCATCGACTGATCATTTCTCTCTTGTACTTAAAATTTTCTGTTTAAAGATAGTCCAACATTTTCACTGACAGGCAACAAACCATCCGTTTGAAGCACACACCTTAATAATGAACTGATAATTTATGGAGCACCTAGTTTGTATCAGGTACTTGCCATACAGCCTGTGGGAGCAGAGAGCTTCGATGACAGACAACCTAGGTCAGAATCTCGGTTGGAGTTCCAGTTACCAGCCATGCGACCTTGGGCCACTTGTGTCCTTAGGTGAGGCTGGGTTCTCACCTGTGACACCTCCTGGGGGTAGATTGGATATTATTCTCAAATTTTCATTCCCTCCTGTAACAGGATGATATATCCACGCTCTTTGCCACGTGAATTTGTGGTACACCTCCCACTGCAGTCGGCAGAGGATAATCCCCAGCCCACTGAAGTGTGGGCTTGGCCATGTGACTTGCCTTGGCCAGTCAGACATTAGTGGATGTGACCAAAGCACCAGCTTGATAAATGGTTGAGTTTGGGGCTTGGCTGCCTGATCTTCCGCCATGTGCTACAAGGCAAAATGTCTCACATAGCTGATGGCTCTAGAAGGAGACACTCACGGAGCTGACTTGAATCTGACCTGTGGTGGTGTGGTGTGATGGCGTGAAGTCGCTCAGTCGTGTCCGACTCTTTACAACCCCATGGACTGTAGCCTACCAGGCTCTCTCCCTCCATGGGATTCTCCAGGCAAGAGTACTGGAGCGGGTTGCCACTTCCTTCTCCAGGGGATCTTCTCTATCCAGGGATCAAACCCGGGTCTTCCGCATTCCAGGCAGATGCCTTAACCTCTGAGCCACCAGGGTTAATCAAGCTGACCCACAGAATAAAGCAGTGTCACCCGGGTTGATCCGCAGGCCTATGAGAGAGGAAGAGAAATTGTGGCAAGCCTCTGGATTGGTGGGGCAGTTTGTTACACAGCAGGATTGAAGCAGAAAGCTGACTAATCCACACGTATGATCATAGGATACACTACACAGGATTGCAGTGTGGATTAAATGAGATAATATATTTAAATAACTTGATATAGTAAAATATTTGTTATAGTCTGGCATGTAGTAACTCCATGAAATATTAGATATTATTATTAACAAAAATTTTTCTTATGTAAAAATAAGTGTATTTCTCAGTGTATGACATGATATGCTAAGTGCATTTTTTTAACCCTCTGGGTTATTTTTTCTTTTCTAAGCCTTGAAGCATAGAGTAACTGTGTTGGTTATGGAAGCACAGACCCGCAGTTCACAGCTTGTGGTATAGATTACAGAATCAAAAAGTCAGCACTGAGATCCTAAAGTCCCTCTAGTTGACACCCACCCTCACCCAGTGCAGGGACCCTGGCATCCTGTCCATCTCTGGGGGTTGCTAAGCCTCTGCTCGAATACTTCTAGTGATGGAGAGCTCCCTGCTTTACATAACAGCCAGTTTAATTTTTTAATTAAAAAAGAATTTTGGCCATACTCGATGGCATGTGGGATCTTAATTCCCTGACCAGGGATCAAACCTGTACCCCTTGCAGTGAAAGCATGGAGTCTTCACCACTGGACCGCCAGGGACGTCCCCAGCCTGTTTAATTTCCGAATCTTCCTTATGGTGAAGAGGATTTTCTCTTTGCCCTGCTGCAGGAAGACTCTTGGGCAGGGCTGAAGATTATTAATAGGTTACTAATAGCAAGAGTTCAGGCACTAGGGTCAGAGCTGGGTTAGAATTCTAAGCCCCACACTTTGTACTGTATGTCCTTGGGCAAGTGTACTCACCTCTCTGAGCCTCCGTGGCCTTCTCTGTTAAATCGGGTAAAGAGATGGTAAAAAAATTCACCTCCCAGGGTGTTTTCACATCAAGTGAGAGACACCCAGCAGGTCAGCAGAAGAGGGCAGAGGCTTGTATTTAAACCAAGGTTCTCGGGATACAAAGGTTCGCTCTTGCTATGGGGTTGTTCACTCATCTCTCCCTTCTGCTTCGTGTTTCCTTTCTCTAATTTTTAACATCTCCCACAACGGCCCAGGTTGTGCTGGATGAGACAGGGAGAAGCTGTCAGTTTGCTGAGGTGCCTCCAGGGCCATGTTAGAGCCTCATGAGTGAGTGAAAATCGCTCAGTCGTGTTTGACTCTTTGTGACCCCATGGACTGTAGCCTGCCAGGCTTGTCTGTCTATGGAATTTTCCAGGCAAGAATACTGGAGTGGGTAGCCTATCCCTTTTCCAGGGGATCTTCCCAACCCAGGAATCAAACCGGGGTCTCCTGCACTGCAGGCAGACTCTTCACCAGCTGAGCTACCCGAGAAGCCCCGTTGAGCCTCATGATTGTATGTTAAATTCCCGGGATGTGCCAGGTAGGATTCTGAATGTTGCAGCAAACCCTTCGCCCTCATGGAGCCCCATTGCGTAGGTGGCGGGGCGATGCACGTGAACCAGCCAACATGGCATTGAAGGTAAGTGTCATGGAGAGAACTCGGCAGGAAGGGGCAGGGGTGGGAAAGCCTCGGGGAATTCAGCCTTAGGTGACGCTAGGAGCAACGCGGTCTCTGGAACAGGGAAGGGGAGTTTCCTCGTGTACCCTCCCGGCTCTGTGCTGCTCTATGCCGAGCTTCGGCTGCCCCTTACAGGTGTCAGAGCAGAGGGGCACATGTCCAGAGAGGGGTGACCTGGGTGGTGAAGGGACAAAGAACTGTGTCGCCTGCGTTCCTAATCTTAGGAACGGCCGCCACCTGCGGAGGCGGGTGCTGGGCTCTGGGCGCTACATGCATTTTCTAATAGATTCTCACAGTCAGGTGCACAGAATGTCTCCTCACCCACAAAGATGCTGATAGAGGCTCAGTGTGGCATGAACTGCTGGGTCCACAGCGAGCAGGAGGAGAGCCAGGATCGGAGCCCAGGTCTCCTGGGCTTGGAGCTGGAGCTCGCGATCTGTGTGTGAAGCAGGGGTGGCACCCATCCATTTTGGGCTGTCAGTGGCCCGTGGTGGTCAGTTTCACGCTACGGAAGGGAATGTGGCGGGGACAGATGTGACAGGTCTTGGCGCTGGAGGGGTCAAGGGGAGTCCACAGGCTTCAGATCCCTGCAGTTACAAAGAGGAAGGGTCCCCACGGGGCCTGTGGACCCCTGGGAATCCAAGCCTGGACCTGTCTTTCCTTTACAGATGTTAACTGAGGTCCAGCCTGTTCTAGACTCCGGGGCAGGGTTGGGTGGGGGCTCGGCGTTCATGGTGGCTCAGTCTGGGAACACTGGTCTCAGCAGCGGCCCTCAGTCACGGTCCGTTGCAGTGGGCTCTCTCCAAGGTCTGGAAAGGACCGGGGGCATCTGGAGGCGGGGCCTTGTCGCAGTGAAGGGCGTGGCACCGGACCCGCATGCGCACACACACCGTGCCATTCACAAACGCGTGTGCTCCTGGGTGTGACGTCCTTCTGATCTGGACCTCAGTTTCTTCCTTAGTCAAATGCAGGGCGGGGAGCCAGGGGTTCTGAGGTCCTAGTGGCTAGGACCTCCCTCCATCGAAGCTGCTGCGTGTGGAAGCCCAGCCGTATGTGGGGACGTGGGGACGTGGGGACACGGAGCTCCTGCCTGCACGTGTTTCCCCGCCTCTCCTCCCCAGGCAGTGCTATTTAAAGTGACGGTGGTTTGGCTCGCTAGTTTTTTAAAAAACCATTCCCGTACTCGAGCCGAGTTCCACAAGGCCAGCTGTCACCACTAAAAATGTCTATCGTGTGACAGCCACCAGTGAGGAGATGGGAGGAGACAGGGGGCCCCGGATGGGACCACAGCGTGGCTGGATTTAAAAAAAAAAAAAAAACAAAACACAAACCACCAAAAATCAGCGCTGCAAAGAAGAGACAAAAGCTGGGAGGGGGCTGCTCTTTCCTTTCTGTCTAGTTTCCTTTTCCAGATCCTCGCAGCCCTGCTGGAGCGCGGATGGCAGCAGGCACCACGTTCCCGTGGGGACAGGTGGGGAGGGGGTCCAGGGTCCTGGCACGTGGGCTGTCAGCCCCAGCCCCTCCCCACGCTGGGCTTGGTGGGCACCGCGCCCCTGCGGGTCCTCCCAGCCATCCTCCATCTGTGCCTCCCCACACCGTCATCCCACTCCCACGGGAAACGGAAGAAGCCACTCTTCCAAGGCTGCGGTCCATGGGAGCGGATGCAGGGCTTCCCATGCGAGGGAAGGAGACGTTTGACGAGCCCCTCCTGGGTCAAACGCTTCCGTGAGTCATTTTTCAAGTGACTCGGTGTTCACAATAAACTTGAAGAGGAGCCTCTGTCCCCCGCATTTTCCTGATAGGGAAACTGAGGATCCCTGGGCGGAGCACCTGTCTAAGCAGCCCGGTAGGGGATGGGAGCACAGGTCAGCTGGGTGGGAGGCCTGGCTTAGGACACTCCTCTAATGTGTGAGCAAGTGAGTCTCTGGCCTCAAGCTCCCCAGCTGTGAAATGGGGCAATAGCACAACTGTTTCCCAAAGATGTGGGGGTGAAATAAAACCAGGCCTGTCCCACAGTGGGGAAAGTGACTGAGTGTACTGGAAGGTTGAGAGCCGGGACAGGATCGAGATTCCAGAAGTCAGGGTCTTTCCACAGCACATTGTAGCCTCTCAAGGCAGCCAGGAGTAGGGCCTGGAGGAGCCTGGGGGTGGAGGGGGAGTAAGAGGCGATGACTCCCTGCTCTCCTAGTCCCGACACCTAGGTGTGGCCCCTTTGGTCCCTTGGGGGGGCTGTGGGCTTCCTGATCACGAATCTGAAGCTGTAGCTTCTCTGATGGGGGCTCCTGTCTAGATGTCCTACAGCAGGGAGGGGAGCAGGCAAGCAGAGGCCCACACCAACAGATGGTTTTTGAAAAGAAAAAGGAAATGATACAATTATTGGAGAAAAACTCCAAAGAAGATTTTTGTGTCTCAGGAACTGCTTCCTCCCAATCTTCTCAGGGCTCTCTTCTTTCTGCTCAAAGAAAGAGACTCAGGTAAGTCATTCACACTTTAGTATAATTATCGTCACCACATATGGCGTAACTCCTCTACGCCAGTAGCTCTTTTGGGTGTTTTCCTCTTAAAAGGTTTTGCTTGTTCCTCTGGAAGGTATGTGTCCATCTATTAAAAGTTCTTTTAGACATTCACTTCTTTATTCACGCAGTTCAGTTCAGTTTAGTCGCTCAGTCGTGTCCGACTCTTTGCGACCCCATGAATCACAGCACGCCAGGGCTCCCAGTTCATTACCAACTCCCGGAGTTCACCCAGACTCACGTCCATCGAGTCAGTGATGCCATCCAGCCATCTCATCCTTGGTGGTCCCCTTCTCCTCCTGCCCCCAATTCCTCCTAGCATCAGAGTCTTTTCCAATGAGTCAACTCTTCACATGAGGTGGCCAGAGTACTGGAGTTTCAGCTTTAGCATCATTCCTTCCAAAGAAATCCCAGGGCTGATCTCCTTCAGAATGGACTGGTTGGATCTCCTTGCAGTCCAAGGGACTCTCAAGAGTCTTCTCCAACACCACGGTTCAAAAGTATCAATTCTTCGGC
>SJYX01021598.1:67904-86736 GCA_006410675.1 Oreotragus oreotragus
TTGTGATCCACACAGTCAAAGGCTTTGGCATAGTCAATAAAGCAGAAATAGATGTTTTTCTGGAACTCTCTTGCTTTTTTGATGATCCAGCAGATGTTGGCAATTTGATCTCTTGTTCCTCTGCCTTTTCTAAAACCAGCTTGAACATCAGGAAGTTCACGGTTCATGTATTGCAGAAGCCTGGCTTGGAGAATTTTGAGCATTACTTTACTAGCGTGTGAGATGAGTGCAGTTGTACGGTAGTTTGAGCATTCTTTGGCATTGCCTTTCTTTGGGATTGGAATAACCTGACCTTTTCCAGTCCTGTGGCCACTGCTGAGTTTTCCAAATTTGCTGGCATATTGAGTGCAGCACTTTCACAGCATCATCTTTCAGGATTTGAAACAGCTCAACTGGAATTCCATCAGCTCCACTAGCTTTGTTCGTAGTGATGCTTTCTAAGGCCCACTTGACTTCACATTCCAGGATGTCTGCCTCTAGATGAGTAATCACACCATCATGATTATCTGGGTTGTGAAGATCTTTTCTGTACAGTTCTTCTGTGTATTCTTGCCACCTCTTCTTAATATCTTCTGCTTCTGTTAGATCCAGACCATTTCTGTCCTTTATTGAGCCCATCTTTGCATGAAATGTTCCCTTGGTATCTCTAATTTTCTTGAGGAGATCTCTAGTCTTTCCCATTCTGTTCTTTTCCTCTATTTCTTTGCATTGATCGTGAAGAAGGCTTTCTCATCTCTTCTTGCTATTCTCTGGAACTCTGCATTCAGATGCTTATATCTTTCCTTTTCTCATTTGCTTTTCACCTCTCTTCTTTTCACAGCTATTTGTAAGGCGTCCCCAGGCAGCCATTTTGCTTGTTTGCATTTCTTTTCCATGGGGATGGTCTTGATCCCTCAGCAAACATTTATTGAGCACCAGTGGTGTGCCAGGTTCAATCCTGGGTGTGACATCAACGAGCCCTGGATAGTGTGTGGAGATGCACACAGCTGGGCAGGTGAGCAACTCTGGGATGATTTTCACTCTTTCCCTCTGGGATCTATGACACATTTCTGACACTGGGGCAAGATATGGTCCCCTGCTCACAGGGTGACATTGCAATGGGAGGGATATACAATAATCAGCCAATACACATTTAAAATGATGGTAGTCAGTGACAGGATTATGAATAAAAATAAAGCAGATGAGAGGATGAGAGTGGTGGAAAGGAGATAGCTTATTAAGGTTGGTCATGGAGAACCTCTCTAAAGAAGGAATTTAAAATTTTAAATTTATGTATATATTTTATTTATTTTTGGCTGCACTGCACGGCTTGTGGGATCTTAGTTTCCTGACCAGGGATTGAACCCAGGCCCTTGGCAGTGAAACCAACTGGACTGCCAGGAATTCCCTAAAATTTATTTATTAAAATTTTTTTTTCAAGTTTTGAGGTCACTTTTATTCTAGGTAATAGTTCACACTTAAAAAAAATTGACTGAAAGCGCCTTTAAATGCTATACTGCTTTACAGTTCTCAAGTTTCACATACATGATTTCATACAATCCCGTAATAACCCCTTTCTCCCTTATCTTATATCGCCCCTCTCCTTCTCTTCTCCGCACCGATAACCACTATTTCGTTCTCTCTATCTGTGAGTTTACCTCTTTTTTGTTCTATTCACTAGTTTGTTATTTTTTTGGACTCTGTATATCTTGCACGGTTTATCTTTCTCTTTCTGACATTTCGCCTAGCATAATGTCTTCCAAGTCTACCCAAGTTGCTGCAAATGGCAGATTTTTCATTCTTTTCAATGGCTGCACAGTATTCCACGGTATATGTCTGAGTGTGTGTGTGTGTGTATATATACATTCATGTGTGAGTGCTAAGTTGCTTCAGTTGTGTCCAACTTTGTGCGACCCTAAGGACTGTATCCTGCTAGGATCTTCTGTCCATGGGATTCTCCATGCAATTATACCGGAGTGGGTTGCCATGCCCTCCTTCAGGGATCTTCCCAACTGTGGGACTGAACCCACGTCTCTTAAGCTTCTCACATTGGCAGGTGGGCTCTTTGCCACTAGCATCACCTGGGAAACCTACGTGTGTGTGTGTATACACACCATAATTTCATTACTTGTTGATGGACACTTGGGTTGCTTCCATATCTTGGCAATTGTAAATAATGCTGCTGTGAGCATTGGGATACATGTATCTTTTCAAGTTAGTGTGTTCATTTTTGGACAATGTGCACCCAGGAGTGGAATTGCTGGGTCATATGATAGTTCTTTTTCGTTTTTTTCAGAAACCTCCATATTGCTTTCTGCAGTGGCTTCACCCATTTACATTCCCACCAAGAGTGTAAGAGGGTCCCCTTTTTTCCACATCCTCACCAGTATTTGCTATTTCTGTTCTTTTTGATGATAGCCATTCTGATAGGTGTGGGGTGATATCTCAGTGTAGTTTTGGTTTGCATTTCCCTGATGATTAGCAATGTTGAACATCTTTTCATGTGTCTGTTGGCCATCTGTATTTCCTCCTGGAGAAATGTCTGTTCAGTTCTTCTGCCCATTTTTTATCTGTTTTTTTTTTTCTTTTGATGTTGGGTTGTATGAGCTGCTTATATATATATTGAATATCATTGGAAGACCCTGATGCTGGGAAAGATTGAAGGCAGGAGGAGAAGGGGATGACAGAGAATGAGATGGTTGGATGGCATCACCAACTCTATGGACATGAGTTTGAGCAAGCTCCGGGAGTTGGTGATGAACAGGGAAGTCTGGCATACTGTAGTCCATGGGGTGGCAGAGAGTTGGACGTGACTGAACAACTGAATTGACTGAGTGATTAGCCCCTTATTTGTCATATCATTTGCAAAATCTCCTCTCACTCAGTAAGCTGTCTTTTCATTTTTTTCAATGAAAAAAGTGGAGACTCTTTTAAAAGAAGTATCCGTCCATTTATTTAGACTTTTTTGAGTGAATATATAAAACATTTACGTGGTTCAAAGTCCAGAACAGATTTCCTATCTGCCTGGTTCCCTGTCCCAGTAATCACTGTTCTTAGTTTTTAAAGAAATTTTTAGAGTTTCTTTTGGTAGATACAGTCATACCTTGGAGATGTTGTAAATTTGGTTCTAGACCAGTGCAATGAAGTGAATATTGCAATAAAGCAAGTCATGTGTATTTTTTTTAATTATTTACTTACTTGATTTGTGACCGCACTGGGTCTTTGTTGCTGTGCTGGCTTCTCTCTGCTTGCGGTGTGCGGGCGCCTCATTGCCATGGCTTCTCTTGTTGTGCACCACGGGCTCTAGGGCACATGGGCTTCAGGAGTCGCAGCTCTTGGGCTCTAGAGCACAGGCTCAGTAGTTGGGGTGTGCAGGCGTAGCTGCTCCTTAGCTTGTGGGATCTTCCCAGACCAGGGAGCGAACCCGTGTCTCCTGCATTAGCAGGCGGATTCTTTACCACTGAGCCCCCAAGGAAACCCGAATCATGGGTGTCTCTTTTGTTTCCCGGTGCATATAAGAGTTATATTTACGCTATAACTTGGTCTATTAAGTGTGCAATAGCGTTGTGTCTAAAAAAATCCTCAAAGGACACACCTTTATTAAAAAAACTTTGTTGCCCCCCAAAATGCTAACCATCACCTGATCCTTCAGTGAATCATCTATATATATATATATATATAAATTTTTTTTTGCTGTTTTTGAAATATTTCAAAGACCAAACTGTGACACAGAGATGTGAAGTGAGCCAGTACTGTTGGAAAAATGGCACCGAGAGATTTGCTCGACGCAGGGGTGCCACAAACCTTCACTGTGTAAAAACCACCGCATCTGCGAAGTGCAATAAATGGAAGCCTGATAAAACAAGGTGTATCTGTTGGAACAAATGTAAATAGTTTCTTCAAATGAAAACAGTCAGTGCACAATGGATACTAACGATGGGACTGGGGCCTGGATGGAAGGAGCCAAGCCAGGGAGGGTTCCTGGGCAGGGCAGGCCCGTGAGCCAGGGGCTGGGTGGTGCATGGGGCTGAGAGCACAGCCTCTCAGTGGTCCAGGGTGAGAAAGAAGGCGACCGGCCAGGAGGCCTCTGCAGGCTGTCAGTCGGGGTGTGACCTGATGGGACACAGATTTTAATAGGATCCCTTTTGCTGCTCTGGGGGTGAAGGCAGGTGCAGGGAGACTGTTGGGAAGTGGAGAATTGGTGTCCAAGAGTCGCGGTTCATTGAATGTTGAGTGTACACATGGATTTTCCATCAATACCCCTGGGAGCAGGTGCTATTATTACCTTCCCTGTGCAGATGAAAGAACTGTGGCCCAGAGAGGTTAATTAGCCTGTGGAAGGTCACACAGGCAGTGAGGTGCCGAGGTGGGACAGAAACTCAGGTCATCTGAGTGGGGAGCCTGAGCTTTTAAAGCCTGCCCCCACTGGCTGTGTGGGGCACCAGCAGAAGGTCGAAGGCCACGCAGCAGGGAAGGGGCGAAGGTGGGACCTGCCCTCACATCTGCCAGGCTCTCCATCCATACAGCGTCAGGCAGTGATGCCCTGTCGGACCCGTTGCCCAAGAGTCACCCGGGTAGTTGGTTAAATGCAGATTCCTGGGACTGGGCCCAGATGGACAGAATCAGAATCTCTGGAATGGGGCCTGGGAACATGCATTTTTAAAACCAGAAATTCCCCTCCTTTTTCCTACCCCAGCCCTTGTGGGCATCCTGAAATCTGGGAACTCAGTTGCTCACTCAGCTCGTGTATTTCTGCTCTGGGGTCTAAGCCCAGCCCAGCCTCGCTGGGAGGATGGGTGGCAATGTCTGGGCTGGTCCCTGCAGGTCAAGGTGGAGTTCTGGGCCTGGTATCACCTCTGTCCCGAAGCTGATCCTCGGTGGTGGGAGCTGCCAGCCCTGTCCGCTTTGGAGTGCAATTCCTGCCCCCACAAATGATCCTTCTTCTTGCCTCGTTTCCCCCACCTCGAACCCTCAAGGGCAGGGACCCCCCACCCTCACTCAGCTTTTAACTCCACCCCAGCATAGATCCTGGAGCCCTGTAGGGTCAGGTCAAGCATCCTTGAAATGGACCAGGGCTCCTGGGCCTGTGTATACAGCCCATCGCCACCTGCCTGCTGACTTTAACATCCCCGACCTGAGGCTGAGTTTCCTCTACAGGGAAAAGGCAAGAGAAAGCACGGGGTGCTGCGCCCAAGCGTCAGCACACCCACCTTTTCCTGTTCTGTGCTGCTGCCCTCTGATGCCCCTGCCCACTGGGCACACACCTGCCTTGTCTCTAGGGCTCAGGACTCAGCTGAGGCCTCTGGGCTGAGCTCCGTCCTCTGGAGCTCCCTGTTTCCCCCACCTGTGTTGGGGGTTGCTCGATCTAGAGTGGGGGACGGCAGGCTCACAGTCAGAGACAGGAGGACAGTGGGCTGTGGGTGTCCTGCCAGGGGCAGAGCTGGCCTGGACCCAGGTTTTGGGCTCCTGTCCCTCTGCCCTTTCCCCTTCTTACTGAGTTGATTTGGGGGGGGGCGGTGCATGTGTCCCCTCTCTAAACTGGGACCTGTTGCTGTATTGTGTCTCTTTGTACTTCAGTCTCATCTGGTGAAACAAGGTCAGGGTGGTATCATCTGTGGGTGACACGGTATGGAGTTTTGGCATAGGCCAGGCACCCGGTCAGTGCTCTGGGTTGTTGCAGCTGTTATCTGGGTTGTCAGGGCCTCGAGTTCCTGGGGCCCGTGGAGAGAAGGCACATCAGATGCTCTGGAAGCCCCACACCCCAGGTTAAGTGGATTGATGTGGTCTTGAGGCCAGGAAGTGGCAAAACTTCATAGAAGCCCAGGCTCTCTTACCCAGAGCCTGTGTTTGTTCCTTACTAGGGGTCTAGAATCAGAAGGAACCCCCTTATCCCTCCCTCCCTCCATCCATCCCTCCAGCCCTCCATTCATCCTTCCAGCCGTTCCTTTATCTCTCCATCCATCTATCCATCCCTCTTTACATCCATCCATCCCTCCTTCTGGGCTTCCCTCATAGCTCAGTTGGTAAATCATCTGCCTGCAATGCAGGAGACCTGGGTTCAATTCCTGGGTCAGGAAGATCCCCTGGAGAAGGAAATGGCAAACCCACTCCAGTATTCTTGCCTAGAGAATCCCACGGATAGAGGAGCCTGATGGGCTATTGTCCATGGGATCGCAAGAGTCGGACATGACTTAGCGACTAAACCACCACTACCATCCCCCCTTCCTCTCCATCCATCCATCCATATCCACCCATTCATCCGTTCCTCCTTCCATCCCCTCATCTCTGTCTGCATCCGTCCATTCATTCATTTGGCAAATGTTTATTGAGTGCCCGATGTATGCCATTTCAGTGGCCTTCTCCCAGTGGCAACATATGGCCCTGAGTCAGCCACACTTTGCCTGTGGTGAGGGGCTGATGAGATACTGTGTTGCCTGGGTCCCAGGGCCAAGGCCGACCTTTTATTCCCTGTCTAGGTGGGTGGACTCTGGAGAGGTTCCAAAGACTGACCTCCCCTGGAGCCAGAGAGGGTGTGGAGGCCTCTGTTCATTCAGGATGGACTTTGAGTTTATCCGCTGGTTCCCTTGTGTGTTTATCCAGACACTCATCACTTCATCTGTGCACTTACAGTTAATGCTCAGCCCCAGTGTTTCCCTGGCATACTGTATGTGCCAGGCTGGGAGGCCACAAGTCACACAACAGCCCTGGGCCTCGCTCCTGGGAGGAAAGCAGGGAAGCCTTTAGGCGGCAGCTGCTCAGGTCAAGGGTTCTGCAGGGAGGGGGAAGCCCAGGTGCCCTCTGCCTCCCACGGGGCAGTGCAGGTTTCACAAGAGGAGGGGATATTGGGCTCAACATCCTTGTAGAAGAAACAAGGGACTGCTTGGTGCTTGCCTGAGGGATGAGAAGCCACCAGGGCCCAGGGACACTTCGGCCATGGTGAGCAGAGGAGCATCGGACTTGGCTTCCATCACCAGTCACGCCCACAACTGGGCATTGTCTTTGCTTTGCTCAGTCTCTGCATTCTTTCTGGAGTTATTTCTCTACCCTTCTCCAGTAACGTATTGGGCACCTACCGACCTGGGGAGTTCATCTTTCAGTGTCATATCGTTTTGCCTTTTCATCCTGTTCGTGGGGTTCTCAAGGCAAGAATACTGAAGTGGTTTTGCCATTCCCTTCTCCAGTGGACCACGTTTTGTTAGACCTCTCCACCATGACCCGTCTGTCTTGGGTGGCCCTACACAGCATGGCTCATCCTTACACTGAGTTAGACAAGGCTGTGGTCCGTGTGATAAGTTTGATTAGTTTTCTGTGACTGAGGTTTTCATGCTGTCTGCCCTCTGAGAGAGAAGGATAAGAGGCTTATGGAAGTTTCCTGATGGGAGAGACTGACTGTGGGAGAGANAGATTCCTATAGCCCATCACCCCCACCTTCCTCCACCCCAGGTCTGAGTTCCTTCATGGTTTCTAAGTGATCCCAACTCCCAAAGAGGGCAAGTTGTCCATTCAGGCACCCCACTTGCCATCTAGGGGCCAGGATGCCTTGACAGTGCTGGCACTCCAGGGTTAATTCTACAGAGTCCAAAGCAGCAGGGAGTTCCTCGAGCACCATGGCAGGAGGAGGTGATCTGCAGGAAGAAGTGTGTGAAATGCATTACGAAGGTGCTCGGCAAGGAGGAATTGTCTTTCTCTCATTGATAGTGGAAAATCAATACGGTTGTTTTCTGTTCAGTTTTCAAGGACACAAGTGGCTGCTACTTCGGGCTGGAGAAGTTCATAGGGTGGTTAACGAAATGTCAGTGGTGATTGAGCAGTTCAAGCACAATGGACGCCCCTCTGCTGTAAGTCTACCCTACGTGAATGGCGAGCCATGGGGAAGGTGAAGCATTTCCAGGCTGTGGGGAACAGCAGGGCTGACTTGTCAAGCTGCAGAGGAAGCAGTGGAAAGGGGTGACATGCAGTTACCCTCCTTGGTTGGGGCAGGGAGGGAGAGAAATTCTGTCTCAGCAGAGGGGCTGCCCAGAAACCTAAACAACACCAGATTCCTTAAGACTGATCTCTTCCTACTCTGGATTTGCATCACAAGGATTTTTCCTCCCCTGGTTACTGCCTGGCCTTCATATATATTCTTTATTCTCTCCTCCTCAGATGACCTTCCTTCTCTTACCTTCTCCACTTCCTTTCTCTAGCTCCCTTTCCTAAGTAGCTGAAGGTAATTCCTTAGCATCTCATGATGGTAAAGAGGAAGGCTCTGGTTTCAGATCCATGGTTTAAATCCTGGATGGGGCATTTATTAGGAAAGTTTCTTAAACTTCTCTCAAGCCTGTTTCTTCACATATAGAAGTGAATGATAGTTACCCTCACCTACAAAGATTTGGATAATTAAATGAGATTAGGCAAGTGCCAACAAAGGTCTGTACAGTGAAAGCTATGGTTTTTCCTGTAGTCTTGTACAGATGTGAGAGGTGGGCCATAAAGAAGGTTGAACACCGAAGAACTGATGCTTTCAAATTGTGGTGCTGAAAAAGACACTTGAGAGGCCCTTGGACAGCAAAGAGATCAAATCAATCTGTCCTAAAGGAAATCAACCCTGAATATTCATTGGAAAGACTGATGCTGAAGCTGAAATTACAATACTTTGGCCACCTGATGCACAAAGCCAACTCATTGGAAAAGACCCTGATGCTGGAAAAGATTGAGGGCAAGAGGAGAAGGGGGTGACAGAGGGTGAGACGGTTGATTGGTATCACTGACTCAATGAACATGAGTTTGAGCAAACTCCAGGAGCTAGGGAAGGGAGTGCTGTAGTCCACGTGGTCACAGAGAGTCAGACATGATTGAGCGACTGAACAGCAATAACAAATGCAAGTGCAGAGTCTCAGACATCATAGGGCTTCAACTTCTTGGTCCAGTGAATGGGCCTTTCTAGTTCCTTAATAGCCCTCACCTCCAAGCACACCTCTTTAGTCTGTAGGAAAATAAGCTGCTATGTTAACTTAGACTGAAAGGTTGAGAACAACCCCCTCCCCAAACGAATGTCATGGGTTTGCAAAGAGCTATCAGCTTACTACATCATTTAACCTTCTCATAAACCATACAAAGAAAACAAAGACCGAGTATGTCCGACCTCAGTCAGAGGTGTCTTAATATTCACAATTCCTGACTCCAAAGTTATAGCTCTATTTATTGAGTCTCTGTGGATGTGACAGTCAAGTTAGGAAGATGTTTGGGACGTGAGAGAGGTTTCTAAGACCTCTCAAATCATCTTATACAGAAATGTCTACACTGCCTACAATAAGCTAGGCTGGTTCTCATTGGAAAAATGGAATTTCCCACTTTAATGGAAATGGAATTTCCCACTCTAAGTTTAGTCAGTAGTTACATATGGTGCTAGGAGAAGGAAATGGCAATCCACTCCAGTATTCTTGCCTGGAAAACCCATGGACAGAGGAGCCTGATGGGCTATACAGTCCATGGGGTTGCAAAAAAGTCTAACACAACTGAGCAACTAAACCATCACCACCATATATGGCAGTAGTAAAGATAGACTAACAGCTTGTACCAAACTGTCATCCAATATTTGTGATTTCAGACATAAATATATATATTTTGCTTGTATTAGAGTCCCATGAGGGTGGGCATGGGGGCAGCGCTCTCCTCCATGGAGTCATTCAGGACCCAGTCTCCTTCCCTCTCATGGTTCCCTGTTCCCCTATAACCTTGAAATCCTCTCCATCTATTGGTGAAAGGGGGACAAGAATGGAAATTGCAGAAAGTGATTTTATGAGCCAGAACTGGAAGTAATGTATTCACTTCTGCTCACATTCCAGTGACCAGAACTCAGACACCAGGCTGCATCTAACCACAAAGGAGGCTGGGAAACCAATCCACCTGGGTGCCCAGGAAGACAAAGAAGATAGTTTGGTGAATCACCGGCCAATGTCTGCCATACAAACAAACAAATAGTATCAGTCTTATTTTTCAGTGGGGAGAGAGTGATCCTGTCACAGTTTAAAGTACAACAGTGGGAATAGGATAAAGAGAGGTTGCTGGGCCCTTTTCCAGAGGAGCTGTCCAACCCAAGGATTGAACCTAAGACTCTTGTGTCTCCTGCTTGGCAGGCAGTTTCTTTACCACTAGCGCCACCTATATGTATGAATATATCCCCTCCCTCCCACCTCCACTCCTTGCTGCTTGAAGATGAAACCAGTTTTTCAGGCTGCTCACTCATCTTAGCAGTCAGCACAAAACCAATCACAAAGGAGGTGCTCATAGAAGAAACTTGGATTAAAAGAAGGTGACAACAAGTAGTCATTATATCTCCAGATAGACCAACAGTTATACAAATCTACTCTGACTCTTGCACATTTCTATGGGTAATGAGTCAGCAGAATTTGCCTGAGCAGCAGAAGAAAGCGTGTCCAGGCTAATTCTGTGATATATGGCCTAACAAAGACAGGTAGGGGTATGTTTTTTCCTCTCCAAATGTGATGATTGACAGCACGTCCACATGGTAATACATACACATGTACATACTCGAGCATACATTTTTACCCAGAAGCATAAATAGGTTCCTACCCATATTATATAATTAAATGATGGTCAGCTTTCAAATCTGATGGCCTCCAGGATCTGTCCAGTCCTAGAAAAAGAGGTTGCTGGGTCTCATTAAAGCCTCTAGAAGTAGAATAGAGTGAGAAGCAGAAGTTCAAAGTCATCCAAATGCAACTCTTTCTTCCTTAAACATTTTTCTGTACATGGGACTCTCTCTTCCATTATCTGACCTTCCATCACAGCATTTTGGAAAGGAGAAATAGACTGGAAAGGCCAGCCTTAGATGAAAATGAGAACCTCCTCTTCAATAGCAATCTAAAGTGGAATCCCATTGCTAAAACTTTTTTGATGTTTCCTTTATATACAAGGCAATGTAATTTAGTCAGATAAGAAAACTCCTGAACAGTTTCCTTAACTTCTGTGTCTTGAAGTATCTCCCTTTTTTTTTTCCTTGTTGGATGTGGGGAATGAGAGGGCATATCTTTGACTTGTCTTAGTCATTCTTTTCCACGACTAAGAAAAGGGACATCAAAGGGCTCATTGAAATAGACAAAATGCCCCATCAAATCGCTCTAATAAAACAGTACCTTGATGGTTCTTGAGAAGATGAATCAGAAGCATATGGACTCAATTTCCCTTGGAAAAATCTGTTGGGAAAAAGAAACACCAAGTGTTGAGGGTCAAGTATGTCAAGTGTTTTATTCCATTTCTAATTCTTAAGTGTAGTTCCAACTCTTTGTCAATTGGGAAAGCCCAGTTGGAGTTTATCCTAACTCTGCATCTAGATTAGGTTTTAACTACCAAGGAGTCGAGAATAATAAATTGGAGAGGGCATTCCCTGGCAGTCCAGTGGTTAGGACACAGTCTGAGTTTCATTCTTGGTTCAGAACTAAGCTGACTGGCGTGACCATATAACAACAAAAATCAAAGAAAAGAAAGATAAATTGGAAAACCCAAAATGGTGCTAGCCTATCTACAGGACATTAAAAAAAAAAGGCACTGCACTTTTATTTTCAAATGCAAGAACTTCATCTTGGGGTGTGGGGGAGAAGAGAAGGGTTACGATTATGGAAAAGACAGATTCTCTAGCTCGTAACCTCTTATTCTGAGCCTTCAATCTTCAAATGTCATCCGCTCTGAAATGATCACTAATCTTCACTATACCTCTTGCAGTTGTCAACTGTTCCTTTGTTTGGTGTCAATTAGATAGGAAAGAACTTTCAATAATTCAATAATTCTGTTTTAAAGGGCAGCTCAACCGCATATAACTTATCTCTGCAGTTATCAACTGTGTTTATGGAACAGCCAAGGGAAGATCACTTGGCTAACTTGCCAGTCATCCATCAGGGCTCAGATTCATCTGAGTAAATGTAGAGTTATGATTTAATTACCAAAAGGTTGGGTTTAAATACAAGGGAATGAGACTTGTTTATAGAATGACGGCTTGTTTTTCTTGGTTACTAATCATGAGCTTAATTTTTAATGGAAGAGCATTGCTAGCATAATTAACACCCAATTTACATGTGCATCCATAGAAGCAATTAATTAAATTTTATTGATGTCTAGTTGCTCTTTAAAATGCTTTCCAAATGCCTCCAAATTGATTTTAAACTGTTGATAGTGAAGTCAGTTTACACTTTTCTTGGGTTTATGAAATACTAACCTCTTCATTCATTAAAATATGCTTTATCTACTAGAGGCATTCATAATTTGCTAAAGATATTAGGCATGGAGTGCATGGTGTGATCTGATGGAAATGTAAGTTTGAATAGTCTTAAGCATAAATGATATAGGACTTGGGGATCACAGTTATGTAGCCCCAAGGATCTGGAAATGAAGAAAGTAAGAGCCTTTAGAAGTAAGGCTTTTAGAAGCCTGCCTTCTAAAATCAGAGCAGAGATAGACAAAGTCAACTGAAAGTGATGAAAAGAAGCTTCCAGAACAACAGAATGAGATAGTAACTTGAAGAAGATGCTAACAGCTCTAAAGAAAGATGATGTTACTCCTACAAGGTTGATCAGCAGTGAGTGCTTGGATGGGAGAGTTCTCAGGTATAATTTAGTACCGTGGAGACAAACAGATGCTGGAGAATTAAAGTTTGGGTATTTTGACTTTTCCACTCCTCTGGAATGACAATCATTACTGAAAACTGAAAAACTATGGAAGTCTTTATCTGATGGAAGTACATGTTACANATGAAGTGAATATTGCAATAAAGCAAGTCATGTGTATTTTTTTTAATTATTTACTTACTTGATTTGTGACCGCACTGGGTCTTTGTTGCTGTGCTGGCTTCTCTCTGCTTGCGGTGTGCGGGCGCCTCATTGCCATGGCTTCTCTTGTTGTGCACCACGGGCTCTAGGGCACATGGGCTTCAGGAGTCGCAGCTCTTGGGCTCTAGAGCACAGGCTCAGTAGTTGGGGTGTGCAGGCGTAGCTGCTCCTTAGCTTGTGGGATCTTCCCAGACCAGGGAGCGAACCCGTGTCTCCTGCATTAGCAGGCGGATTCTTTACCACTGAGCCCCCAAGGAAACCCGAATCATGGGTGTCTCTTTTGTTTCCCGGTGCATATAAGAGTTATATTTATGCTATAACTTGGTCTATTAAGTGTGCAATAGCGTTGTGTCTAAAAAAATCCTCAAAGGACACACCTTTATTAAAAAAACTTTGTTGCCCCCCAAAATGCTAACCATCACCTGATCCTTCAGTGAATCATCTATATATATATATATATATAAATTTTTTTTTGCTGTTTTTGAAATATTTCAAAGACCAAACTGTGACACAGAGATGTGAAGTGAGCCAGTACTGTTGGAAAAATGGCACCGAGAGATTTGCTCGACGCAGGGGTGCCACAAACCTTCACTGTGTAAAAACCACCGCATCTGCGAAGTGCAATAAATGGAAGCCTGATAAAACAAGGTGTATCTGTTGGAACAAATGTAAATAGTTTCTTCAAATGAAAACAGTCAGTGCACAATGGATACTAACGATGGGACTGGGGCCTGGATGGAAGGAGCCAAGCCAGGGAGGGTTCCTGGGCAGGGCAGGCCCGTGAGCCAGGGGCTGGGTGGTGCATGGGGCTGAGAGCACAGCCTCTCAGTGGTCCAGGGTGAGAAAGAAGGCGACCGGCCAGGAGGCCTCTGCAGGCTGTCAGTCGGGGTGTGACCTGATGGGACACAGATTTTAATAGGATCCCTTTTGCTGCTCTGGGGGTGAAGGCAGGTGCAGGGAGACTGTTGGGAAGTGGAGAATTGGTGTCCAAGAGTCGCGGTTCATTGAATGTTGAGTGTACACATGGATTTTCCATCAATACCCCTGGGAGCAGGTGCTATTATTACCTTCCCTGTGCAGATGAAAGAACTGTGGCCCAGAGAGGTTAATTAGCCTGTGGAAGGTCACACAGGCAGTGAGGTGCCGAGGTGGGACAGAAACTCAGGTCATCTGAGTGGGGAGCCTGAGCTTTTAAAGCCTGCCCCCACTGGCTGTGTGGGGCACCAGCAGAAGGTCGAAGGCCACGCAGCAGGGAAGGGGCGAAGGTGGGACCTGCCCTCACATCTGCCAGGCTCTCCATCCATACAGCGTCAGGCAGTGATGCCCTGTCGGACCCGTTGCCCAAGAGTCACCCGGGTAGTTGGTTAAATGCAGATTCCTGGGACTGGGCCCAGATGGACAGAATCAGAATCTCTGGAACGGGGCCTGGGAACATGCATTTTTAAAACCAGAAATTCCCCTCCTTTTTCCTACCCCAGCCCTTGTGGGCATCCTGAAATCTGGGAACTCAGTTGCTCACTCAGCTCGTGTATTTCTGCTCTGGGGTCTAAGCCCAGCCCAGCCTCGCTGGGAGGATGGGTGGCAATGTCTGGGCTGGTCCCTGCAGGTCAAGGTGGAGTTCTGGGCCTGGTATCACCTCTGTCCCGAAGCTGATCCTCGGTGGTGGGAGCTGCCAGCCCTGTCCGCTTTGGAGTGCAATCCCTGCCCCCACAAATGATCCTTCTTCTTGCCTCGCTTCCCCCACCTCGAACCCTCAAGGGCAGGGACCCCCCACCCTCACTCAGCTTTTAACTCCACCCCAGCATAGATCCTGGAGCCCTGTAGGGTCAGGTCAAGCATCCTTGAAATGGACCAGGGCTCCTGGGCCTGTGTATACAGCCCATCGCCACCTGCCTGCTGACTTTAACATCCCCGACCTGAGGCTGAGTTTCCTCTACAGGGAAAAGGCAAGAGAAAGCACGGGGTGCTGCGCCCAAGCGTCAGCACACCCACCTTTTCCTGTTCTGTGCTGCTGCCCTCTGATGCCACTGCCCACTGGGCACACACCTGCCTTGTCTCTAGGGCTCAGGACTCAGCTGAGGCCTCTGGGCTGAGCTCCGTCCTCTGGAGCTCCCCGTTTCCCCCACCTGTGTTGGGGGTTGCTCGATCTAGAGTGGGGGACGGCAGGCTCACAGTCAGAGACAGGAGGACAGTGGGCTGTGGGTGTCCTGCCAGGGGCAGAGCTGGCCTGGACCCAGGTTTTGGGCTCCTGTCCCTCTGCCCTTTCCCCTTCTTACTGAGTTGATTTGGGGGGGGGGCGGTGCATGTGTCCCCTCTCTAAACTGGGACCTGTTGCTGTATTGTGTCTCTTTGTACTTCAGTCTCATCTGGTGAAACAAGGTCAGGGTGGTATCATCTGTGGGTGACACGGTATGGAGTTTTGGCATAGGCCAGGCACCCGGTCAGTGCTCTGGGTTGTTGCAGCTGTTATCTGGGTTGTCAGGGCCTCGAGTTCCTGGGGCCCGTGGAGAGAAGGCACATCAGATGCTCTGGAAGCCCCACACCCCAGGTTAAGTGGATTGATGTGGTCTTGAGGCCAGGAAGTGGCAAAACTTCATAGAAGCCCAGGCTCTCTTACCCAGAGCCTGTGTTTGTTCCTTACTAGGGGTCTAGAATCAGAAGGAACCCCCTTATCCCTCCCTCCCTCCATCCATCCCTCCAGCCCTCCATTCATCCTTCCAGCCGTTCCTTTATCTCTCCATCCATCTATCCATCCCTCTTTACATCCATCCATCCCTCCTTCTGGGCTTCCCTCATAGCTCAGTTGGTAAATCATCTGCCTGCAATGCAGGAGACCTGGGTTCAATTCCTGGGTCAGGAAGATCCCCTGGAGAAGGAAATGGCAAACCCACTCCAGTATTCTTGCCTAGAGAATCCCACGGATAGAGGAGCCTGATGGGCTATTGTCCATGGGATCGCAAGAGTCGGACATGACTTAGCGACTAAACCACCACTACCATCCCCCCTTCCTCTCCATCCATCCATCCATATCCACCCATTCATCCGTTCCTCCTTCCATCCCCTCATCTCTGTCTGCATCCGTCCATTCATTCATTTGGCAAATGTTTATTGAGTGCCCGATGTATGCCATTTCAGTGGCCTTCTCCCAGTGGCAACATATGGCCCTGAGTCAGCCACACTTTGCCTGTGGTGAGGGGCTGATGAGATACTGTGTTGCCTGGGTCCCAGGGCCAAGGCCGACCTTTAATTCCCTGTCTAGGTGGGTGGACTCTGGAGAGGTTCCAAAGACTGACCTCCCCTGGAGCCAGAGAGGGTGTGGAGGCCTCTGTTCATTCAGGATGGACTTTGAGTTTATCCGCTGGTTCCCTTGTGTGTTTATCCAGACACTCATCACTTCATCTGTGCACTTACAGTTAATGCTCAGCCCCAGTGTTTCCCTGGCATACTGTATGTGCCAGGCTGGGAGGCCACAAGTCACACAACAGCCCTGGGCCTCGCTCCTGGGAGGAAAGCAGGGAAGCCTTTAGGCGGCAGCTGCTCAGGTCAAGGGTTCTGCAGGGAGGGGGAAGCCCAGGTGCCCTCTGCCTCCCACGGGGCAGTGCAGGTTTCACAAGAGGAGGGGATATTGGGCTCAACATCCTTGTAGAAGAAACAAGGGACTGCTTGGTGCTTGCCTGAGGGATGAGAAGCCACCAGGGCCCAGGGACACTTCGGCCATGGTGAGCAGAGGAGCATCGGACTTGGCTTCCATCACCAGTCACGCCCACAACTGGGCATTGTCTTTGCTTTGCTCAGTCTCTGCATTCTTTCTGGAGTTATTTCTCTACCCTTCTCCAGTAACGTATTGGGCACCTACCGACCTGGGGAGTTCATCTTTCAGTGTCATATCGTTTTGCCTTTTCATCCTGTTCGTGGGGTTCTCAAGGCAAGAATACTGAAGTGGTTTTGCCATTCCCTTCTCCAGTGGACCACGTTTTGTTAGACCTCTCCACCATGACCCGTCTGTCTTGGGTGGCCCTACACAGCATGGCTCATCCTTACACTGAGTTAGACAAGGCTGTGGTCCGTGTGATAAGTTTGATTAGTTTTCTGTGACTGAGGTTTTCATGCTGTCTGCCCTCTGAGAGAGAAGGATAAGAGGCTTATGGAAGTTTCCTGATGGGAGAGACTGACTGTGGGAGAGACTGGTCTTGCTCTGATGGGCGAGGAGATCCTCAGTAAATCTTTAGTCCAATTTTCAGTTGATGGGCAGGGCTGTGTTCCCCCCGGTTGCTGACCTGAGGCCTAACTGTGGTGGAGGTGATGAAGATGATGGTGACCCCCTTCCAAAGGTCCCGGGCACACCCTGCCACACTTAGTGCCCCCAACCCTGCAGCAGGCCGCCGCCTCCCCACGCCTCCCCAGAGACTCCTGGACACTCCCGGGCGAGTCTGGGTCGGTCTCTCACGGGGTTGCTGCTCCTTTCTCCTGGGTCCTGGTGCACAAGGTTCTATTTGTGTCCTCCCAGAGTCTGTTTCCAGTCCTGGGTAAGTTCTGGCAGCTCTATGGCGGGGTTAATGGTGACCTCCTCCCAGAGGGCTTATGCCGCACCCAGGGCCCCTGCCCCTGCGGCAGGCCACTGCTGACCTGTCCCTCCTCAGGAGACACTCAAACACTCAAAGGCAGGTCTGGCTCCGTCTCTGTGGGGTCTCCTTGTGCGCACAGGTTTTGTTTGAGCCTCTGAGCACCCCTGGCAGGTGTTCTTAATGCCATCTCGCCCCTCCTACCATCCTGCTTCCCACATAAGGGCTTCCCCGGTGGCTCAGATGGCAAAGCGTCTGCCTGCAATGCGGGAGACCTGGGTTTGATTCCTGGGACAGGAAGATCCCCTGGAGAAGGGAATGGCAATCTATTCCAGCACTCTTGCCTGGAAGATCCCATGGACGGAGGAGCCTGATAGGTTACAGTCCACAGGGTCACAAAGAGTCGGACACAACTGAGTGACTTCACTTCACCCACCATCTTGCTGGGGTTTCTCCTTTGCTCTTGGTTGTGGGATATCATTTTTTGGTGGGATCCAACATTCCCCTGTCGATGGTTGTTCAGCAGCAAGTTGTAATTTTGGAGTTAGATTACAGGAGAAGATGAGTGCATGTCCTTCTACTTTGCTATCTTGTAAGATCTAACTCAGATGACCATTATATCTACTATTGTGGGCAAGAATCCCTTAGAAGAAATGAGATAGCCATCGTAGTCAACAAAAGAATCCAAAATGGAGTACTTGGATGCAGTCTCAAAAATGAGATGATGTCTGTTCGTTTCCAAGGCAAACTATTCAATATTACAGTAATCCAAGTCTATGCCCCGACCAGTAATGGTGACGAAGCTAAAGTTGAATGGTTCTATGAAGACCTACAAGACCTCCTAGAACTAACACCCCCAAAAGATATCTTTTTCATCATAGGGGATTGGAATGCAAAAGTAGGGAGTCAAGAGATCCCTGGAGTAAAAGCAAATTAGGTCTTGGAATACAAAATGAAGCAGGGCAAAGGCTAACAGAATTTTGCCAAGAGAATGCACTGGTCATAGCAAACAACCTCTTCCAACAACACAAGAGAAGACTCTGCACATGGACATCACCAGATGGTCAACACCGAAATTAGGCTGATTATATTCTTTGCAACCAAAGATGGAGAAGTTCTATACAGTCAACAAAAACAAGACTGGGAGCTGACTGTGGGTCAGATCATGAACCTCTTATTGCAAAATTCAGACTTAAATTGAGGAAAGTAGGGAAAACCACTAGACCTTTCAGGTATGTCCTAAGTCAAATCACTTACAATTATGGAAGTGACAAATAGATTCAAGGAATTAGATCTGATAGACAGTGTCTGAAGAACTATGAACAGAGGTTTGCGACATTATGTAGAAGGCAGTGATCAAGACCATCCTCAAGAAAAAGAAATGCAAAAAGGCAAAATGGTTGTCTGAAGAGGCCTTACAAATAGTTGAGAAAAGAAGAGACACTAGAGGCAAAGGAGCAAAGAAAA
>SJYX01021598.1:89227-187558 GCA_006410675.1 Oreotragus oreotragus
CCAACAAAGGTCCATCTAGTCAAAGCTATAGTTTTTCCAGTAGTCATGTATGGATGTGAGAGTTGGACTATAAAGAAAGTTGAGCGCTGAAGAATTGATGTTTTTGAACTGTGATGTTGGAGAAGACTCTTGAGAGTCCCTTGGACTGCAAAGAGACCAAATCAGTCAGACCAAATCAGGACTAAAGGAAATCAGTTCTGTATATTCATTGGAAGGACCGATGCTAAAGCTGAAGCTCCAGTACTTTGGCCACCTGATGCAAAGAACTGACTCATTGGAAAAGACCCTGATGCTGGGAAAGATTGAAGGCGAGAGGAGAAGGGAACAACAGAGGATGAGATGGTTGGATGGCATCACCGAGTTGATGGACATGAGTCTGAGCAAGCTCCGGTAGTTGGTGATGGACAGGAAAGCCTGGCGTGCTGCAGTCCACGGGATGCAAAGAGTTAGACACTACTGAGCGACTAAACTGTCTGACTGAGTAGAGGAGAGGGGGGCCCTGGAAGCCACGGGCTAGGAGGTTAACTGAGGCAAACTAACTGGGTTCAGGGATTCCTATAGGGGCTCAGGGGCCCAGGGCTGGCAGCTGTGACAGAGTGGACCAGAGGCTTGGAGGCCCAGGGGAGTCTGCAGTGGCCAGGAGCTCATGGAGTCCTGGAGCCACCTGGCTCTGATTCTGTCCCCTTGTGGGGACCCCCTCTGCTGCCTGGGCCTAAGGGCTCACGTGTGGTCCAGGCAGGCTCCTCCATTGGTCCAGGGCACCAGCCCACCGTCCTCTTCCAAGGATGTCCGCTCTGGGGTGGAGTGGAACAGGGCAGTGAGGCCGCCTGGAGGAGAGGGCAGCCAGGAGCTGCTTGGTGACAGCCACAGCCCCCTCTTCTCTGGGTGCTCCCTGAAATCGTGAAATAAATTAGGCAGAATCAAAATCAGACTCTCTTCATCAGGAGAAATTACTCATTTCAAATATTTGCAGCCGCTTGAACTGAAATTTAGTGAGATGAGGACTTACTTAGATGAATAATCTGGGGCCTTTTCAAAGACAGTTTTTACTCAGCAGTTTTCCTGATTCCAGAGCCCTGTTCCCATCAGGAGCTACCCTCCTGCCTTCTCTCCCGGGCTCCCTCCTTGCACCCCCAATCCTGGCCTGTTTCTCCTCCTTTTCAGATCTTTTTTCCCCCTTTGATTTCATTTGCTAAGTCTGCAAATATTCTCTGAGCGCCTCCTCCTGCCTGGCTCCAAGTTTGGCCTGAGGACCCAAGGTGACAGGCTGGTCCAGCCCCCAACCGCAGGGAGCAGTTGGGTCTTCTTGGCTCAGGACTGGCCCTACCCACAGGCAGGGTATCCACCCGTTATTTGTCCTGTGTGGCACTTCTTAATGCTTGGAGAACATTCTTTTCCACGCTTTTTAAAAAGAAAGCTTATATAACCACCTCTCTGGAGGCCCTTTGGAGGCTGCGAGAAAATCTGGAGAATTCCACCCCTTCCCCTGACCCCTTCCTCCTCCGCATCAGCTCATGCCCTTCGGGATGGGTGGTGTTTGATGAAAGCCAGGCCTGAGCTCGACCACCCTCGGCAGACAGAGCGGTGCAGGAAGTGGACGGCAGCAGGGTGCACCCACCAGAGGAGGGGTGGGATGAGAAAGCAGGAAGGAGACTGAGGCCATTCTTGGAAAGAAGCTTCCAGGCTGGTTGCAGATGCTTAACATACCTCCTGGCTCCCAGGGTCCTGGGCTGTCGTGTCTGCTAGCTAGTGGGGACATGGGGTGGGCTGTGCTAGTCCCTGCTTCCTTGTTCAGATGAGAAGCGTGTGTGAAATAGGAGAGGGCTTCCCTGTGGTTCAGTGGTAAAGTATCCATCTGCCAATGCAGGAGACGTGGGTTCAGTCCCTGGGTCGGGAAGATCCCCTGGAGGAGGAAATGGCAACCCGCTCCAGTGTTCTTGTCTGGGAAATCCCATGGACAGAGGAGCCTGGCGGGCTACTGTCCATGGGGTTGCAAAAGATTCGGACATAACTTAGCAACTAGACAAAAACAAAACCAGAAAGGGCTGTGCACAGTGTGCTGAACACATACGATCAGAAGTGTGTGTGCAACAGGAGGGAGGGGAGGAGGAGGAAGGGGCGCAAGAACACATACTATCAGGCGTGTGTGTGCAACAGGAGGGAGGGGAGGAGGGGGAGGGGCACAAGAACACAGATCAGGAGTGTGTGTGAAACAGGAGGGAGGGGAGGAGGAGGGGCGCAAGAAGGGGGAGGAGGAGGCGGGAGAGGGGAGGGACAGAGGGAGAGTGGTTTGGGAAGGCAAGGGCTTGAATTGGGCTGGCAGGATAAACCCCACTTGTGAGAACACACGAGGCCTGAGTTGGTGCCTTTGGGGGATCCTGGGGTGTAAGGTGGAGGCCTCTATGAAAACGCGAGCATTTGTGCCCCAGGGACCCCAGAGTCCTTGCCTCTGCACAATTTCACCCCCCTCCAGTCCCTTCCTTTTTCCTGCTCTTGGCCAGGAGGAGTGACTTTCAGTTCCTGCAACGGAGAGGGCTCATGTTGGCCTCAGGGCCTTTGCACATCCTGTCTCTGCCCCTCCAATGCTCTTTCTTGACCTGTTTCCTGGGTCTCAGCCTCGATGTCCTGGGGGCCCTGAGGAGCTTCTGTCATTTGACCATCAGCTGGGAAAGCTGGGCAAGCTGGGCTGAAGACAGAAGCCTGGGAGTGTGTAGATGGGGCTGGAGCCAGACCTGGAGGGGATGTGGAGGTGGGGGGGGGGGGTGGCGGAGTGCAGGAGCGAGGAGAGGACCTGGGCCAGAGCCCTAAGGAGCAGACAGTTAGGGGCCCTCAGAGGAGGAGTGGGTTATAAAGGAGCAGCAGAAAGTGGAAGCCAAAGCGTTTTTATTTCCCCTCTTGGCTGCACCACGCAGATATCAAACCCACACACCCCGCAGTGAAAGCACGGAGTCCTAACCACTGGGCCGCCAGGGAAGTCCCAGCAAAGCCTTTACAGGTCGTGAAATCCCTCTCTCACATGCTCCTAGAAAGTCAGGGCATAGCGTGTCGCCACTGGCACCCAGGGGCCCCTTCCCCTCCGCACTGCCCCCCACCGCCATGTGCCCCTTACTGTTCGCACCGCCTGTGTCTCCCCAGAGGTAACCCCTATCCTAACTTTTGGAGGAATCCCTCACCTGACTGCCTCTGGAGTTTCACGTATCTCTGCCCCGGGATTTAGGCTGGCCCGCCTGTGACGAGGAAGTAGGCTCTTTCTGCTTCCTCATCTATGCGATGAGCCCAGCCCGTGCCACCTGCCCCCGCACCCCCAGCCCTACCCCGCCGAGGGAGACAGAGGGGACACAACACAGAAGCGAGGTATTGCATTACCTGATGATGGCTCACTGGTTAAATTCCAGGAACTGATTTTATGGTGCTGCGGAGGGAGCCCTGGTTGCTTCAACACAGCTTCCTGGGGGGCCCGCAGAGCGGGGAGCGGGTCAGGCTAGATGCCTGCTCTCACGAAGTTCACGGCCCTCCTCCCTCCTCTGTCCCACGAATCTGCCCTGAGTTCCTGCTCTATGTCCGGCATGGTGCTGGGGTGCTGGGGGTCTTCAGGGAGGTGGACAGATGGGCACCAGCGCCCCTCATCCCCAGCAATGGGAGAGAGAGACCTTGACCACATCATTCCCCAAGTAAGTAAGTGAGACTGATGGGCCCCAGGTCAGGGGCTCACACATCAGTCACTTATGGACCCAGCTTGCTCTCAGGCGATGGTGAGCTCCAAGGTCTACTTGGAGCAAGTCTTAAAGGATTAGATTTGCTTGTGAAGCACGTGTGTGTGCATAAGTGTGTGCTCAGTTGCATTTGCCACTCCGTGGACTGTAGCCCGCCAGGCTCTCCTATCCGTGGGATTCTCCAGGCAAGAATACTGGAGTGGCTTGATATTTCCTTCTCCAGGGGATCTTCTCAACCCAGGGATCGAACCTGCGTCTCCTGCACTGGCAGGCTGATTCTTTACCACTGAGCCACCTGGGAAGTTCCTGCACTGTGCCTTGTAAACGCCCCAACTGTTGCTGCTTTAATCTCTTCTTTTAGGAACTCATCCCTGCGTTGCACCCCAAGTCATGCCCCTGGTTGGCCTCTTGCTCAGTCTGAAGGCAGGGAGGCCTGTGGCCTTTGTAGCTGGTCCAGGATTCTGGGAAGTGGGTGTCTCTCCCTCCCATGGCCAGGAGGATGACGGGCAGGACGACTCTGCCCAGTGATGCCCTCGGGAACTCTCTGAAGTCAGCGGTTCAACTGCAACTCAACTTGAAATGCCATGTGAATTTTTGGGTCCCTTTGATCTGAAACCAGGGGTTTCCCACCCAGGCAGAGGAGGAAGTAGGGGCTTAAAACAAAAAGAAATGCCTTTTTAGGCAAAAGTCTGTGATGGGGATGAGGCTTGTGGTGGGAATCCAGGGCGGCCACAGCGGGAGGGTCGCCAAGCCTCTGCTGGGATCAGTCACGGGGACATGGATGGAGGGATCGCTCCATTGCCCTTCCCGTCGGGGGGGGGGGGCACCACAACATAAAAGGGCTTTTTCTGACCCTTTTTACTCTCTGATGAGGGCAGGGTGCCAGGATGGGGGTGGGTGGCATGGGGTTTTCTTTTCTTGTCTCCTCATTGTCTTCAGAAGAGAAAACCTGACACCCCTCCACCCTGCCCCCGACACAGTCTTCATGGCTGTTCACGCTCCAGGCCCCACTGCTCCTTCCTGCTGGGGCTGGTGCAGAGGAGTCTCTGCTAGGTCTCTGTCATCCTGCGAACTGCAGGCTGGACATTGGCCTAAGGCACTGGGGAGCCATGGATGGATCTTTAGGAAGGGTATGGCATAGGGGATTAGAGTTGCCACATAAAATACAGGACATCCAGTTAAATTTAAATTTCTGGTAAATAGTAATTTTCCAGGGTAGGTATGTCTTCAATATTGCATGGGACAGACTTGAATTAAGAGTTTATTTGCTGTTTATCTGAAATCTCAGATGTAACAAAGCATCCTATATTTTTATTTGCTAAATCTGGCAACCCCAAATGGAATGAACATTTCTCCAGGCCCAGGGTGTGAGCTATAGCTGACCAAGAAGGGGATGGGGAGGAGGCCACAGCCCACCATGGGATTCCGGAATCTCCTGGGGGTTGCCTCACCCCTGTCCTAGACTTCAGGAACTTTTTCCTGAAACCGAGGGCAGAAGGGAAGGGCCACAGAGGTGTGGGCATTGCTGGGTACAAGGTTAGGGGGTAGGGTGGAGGCATAAGATAGTTTTCACAGCTTGTTAAACTGTGGTTCCCAGACTGCCTTGGTGGTCCAGTGGTTAAGACTCTGTGCTTCCAACGCAGAGGGCATGGGTTCGATCCCCAGTCAGGCACATTCACACGGTGGTTCCCACAGAGATGTCAGCGCTGCTCGTCACTAGTGACAGGATGGGAACACGCAGTGAATCCTTGTCCTCACCTGCCCTCCGGGGCCCCATGTCTCTGTCGAGGGTTCAGAGGCTCCAGGGGCCCTGACTGGCCCCATCACCCAGCTCCTAGAGGCAGCATGGGGACTGGAGCCCACTGGGGTCTGTTTGACTCCAGGACTGGCCTCTCAATCCCAAGGATCATTGCCCCTCCCAGCCCTGGGTTCTCCTCTCTGACCCCTGAGCCCTTGCTGGCCTGGCCTGCCCTGGACCTGGGGCTCTGTCTCCAGCATCCTGCCCTCCAGGTGGGGTCTCCTTGAGAGCAGTGCCTTTTGTTCCCAGATGTCAGACTGGACATCTCCCTTGATCCTGCTGCTCCACAGCCCCTCAGTCCCAATGACCCCAACAGTCAGGTAGAGGGCTCTCACCAGAACCCTACCATGCTGGCACCTGACCTTCCACTCCCAGCCTCTAGTACTGTGAAACATCCATGCCTGCTGTGAAAGTGCCCCAGTGTACGGAATTTCGTCCAGCAGCCCAAGCTAAGACAGGAGGGCAGTGGTCGGGCACAGTTGGCAGGGCCCTGGTTGATAAGGGCTTGGACATAGCACACAGCTCTGTGTGTTTAAGGAACCATAGGTCATGGTGAGCTGAAGGGCAGTTAGAAACGTGGAGGAGGCGCAGGAGAGTGGGCTTTAGCTGGGAGGCTGGGGGCCCTGAGTAACATTCAGACTTGCTGCTATGTAGGAACACCCTTTGTTCTGATTTTAGATGATATAATGAAAACGTTCTGTGCCTCAGTGGGAATTTACTTTCTTTCCTGAGATGGTTTCTAGAGGCAAAAGCTGCTCATTGTTGTGAGCTCCTTGTTGGGTAGGACCGTATATCCTACCTTATATCCTTAGATATGCCTTTAGCCACAGGTGTTAGACAAACTCCCAGACCAATGAAAGTTTACCTAAAAAGAAGACCAGAAAGGTGCTTACAAGGCTTATTCCACCTTAGGGTCAGGGTCAGGGCCCTGGGTTCCTTCTCTGTGATTCTCTCGGTATATCTTTCGTGCTGACAAGATGGCTGCCACAGCTCCAGAATCCCATCTTCACCAGACCACAAGCCCAAGTTAGAAGGGTGAGGGTGTGTGACAGGAGGTACAGTGAGGGTGTGGAGACAGTGCTCTCCTCCTGTACTTCTCCCCTTTTATCAGGGAGGGAAAGGTTTTCCNGTCTGTGGTTCCATGCTGTCTCTTATACACATCTAGATGTGTATAAGAGACAGCTTCTGTCTCGGGACCCTGGCTCGAACCGTCCCCTTTGCCTGGAATGCCTTTCCTGCCTTGTCTGCCTGTAAGCACTTCCTTTCTGCCCCTACCATCCCTCGTTTTTTCTCCCATCGTACCCTACTCACCTCACTCACCCAGGTGATGTTGGGCACCTGGCTTTGTAGCCCATGGTCAACTTCTCCATCTGCCCTAGAGACCGTGGCCCTCAAGGACAGGGAACGTGCCATTCCTGGGTGCCCTCTCAGCCCTGCGTGGTGTGGATGAATGGGTGCTGCCACGCCCCGGGGAGCTACCCTGGTTATTAAGCACCTGCCACACGCTGGGCCCGTCACAGTGCAGTGCTGGGGACCTGCGTGGGCCACCATCAGCTCAGGTGATCATCACGTGTGCTTGGAAGAATTGTGCTACTTCCTGCCCCTGTCTGAGCCCAGCGAAGGCCTGGGTGCAGACGGTCGCCTGGGCAGGGCTCCCTGGGAACTGGGTGAAGGGCGGGAGGAGACAGAGAGGAAGCAGAGGCCCTTGCAACCAGGGGTGGTCGGTGTGCCATAAACCCCACCCAAAGCAGCTGCGGCCCCCACCTCACCCCAAACCCTCCCCACTCCTTCATCCTGTCCCTGGTCACCCCCCAAGGAGCCAGCAAAGAAGCTACTTCCAGCTCTGTACCCGCAAAGAAGTGTCTGACCAGAACCAAGTTTGGGGGGTGGCCCCAGCTCTTTCCCCTGCACAATAGGATTTCTTTTTTCTGAATGTTGGCAGGGTCCAGGGCTTGAAAACAGGGCCCATGTTCCTCCATCACCAGTCTTTCCCCTGCACAGGTAGTGAAATTTTAAACAGGCACATTCCTGCTGCCCAATTTTCATTAATTGGATCTAAAAGGGTTTCTATTTTCTCCCCAAACGTTGATTGATCCAGCCGAGGTAAACAGCTCCACCAAAACTGAGCGGGGAGTGAAGCTGCTGAAGGAGATGGGATAACTGATGTTACTTGACATTTACTCAGAGAGAGGAAGGGAGGGAGGTGAGTCACATGCAGAGTCTCAGCCTACAGGTTTTGTAGAAACGAGCTGCTGCGAGGCAGGCAGGAGCAGGAGGGCTCCAAGAAGCCTCAGTTCCCCCAAGTTTACAGGCTTTGGGGAGCCCTGGGGTTTCTCCGCCCTGGGAGTTGAGGTCTCCGTGTCCTTAAATGGCTGTGCATTTAGCTCCAGAGGTGGGACCTCTGGGGACATCAGCAAGGCTCACCTGCTGGCTTCCCGTTTGTGATGAGGATAGATGAGAGTATATGCCTTTCTCTGCAGACATCCTCTCTGGGTGAGGCGGGGAGGGTTCAGTGGGTTAGCAAGGAGACAGGCAGGAGAGGCTGGGTGCATGGAAACATATACACTAACATATGTAAAACAGATAGCCAGTAAGAATTTGCTGTGTGACTCAGGGAACTCAAACTGGGGCTCTGTGACAACCTAGAGGGATGGTATGGGGTGGGAAGAGGGAAGAAGGCTTAAAAAGGAGGGGACATATGGATACCTATGGCTGATGGCTGATTCATGGTGATGTATGGCAGAAACCAACACAATGTTGTAGTTATCCTTCAATCCAAACTAAATAAATTTAAGAGAAGAGAAAAAACTCTGCCAAGCAATCGTCACTTCTGATTGCCTCAGTTTTCTGACTTGGTGTCACACCTGCTGGAGTTTGCTAGGCACTGCTTATGGTACAGAAGTCACCACTGAAGGAGAAGATAACAGGTGAGCAGGGCTGGCTCTCTGCACCGGGATGGAGAAAGGAAACCAGGTGAAGCGCTGCCCTCACTGTGGCCTCCAACCACGATCACCCACTGTGTGTAGAGCAGACGTTGCTTTACGGAGGGTAAACTTAAGTGTTGGCCGAGCACGTGTATTCAGCCAGGCTCTGCTGGTTGCAGGGGCTCTGCCCGCTCAGCCTCCCTGTCCAGGCTTGCTCTCTCTCATCCTCTCCTGTCAACCTTGCTGCCTCCTGCAGCTGTGAGTGTCTTGTTCTGCAGACCTGCCACTGTGTAGATCTCCCTGCTCCTACCTTCTGCCCTTTAGAGCTGATGATGCTTCCTCTTGGGCTTCCCTGGTGGCTCAGCAGTAAAGAGTACCTGCAATGCAGGACCCGCAGGAGATGTGTGTTCGATCCCTGGGTGGGGAAGATCCCCTGGAGAAGGAAATGGCAACCCATTTCAGTATTTTTGCCTGGAGAATCCATGGACAGAGGAGTCTGGTAGGCTACAGTTATGGGATCACAAAGAGTCAGAAACGACTGAAGCGCCTCAGCATTCACATACTCACATGTTTCCTCCTCCCCTGGATGTCTCTACTGTCTCCTTCTGCCTGGTAGATTCTCCTTCCTTTGGGTACCAACGGTCTTGATTCTCTTGACTACCACATCCCAAACTAAGCCCTGCTAAGTCGCTTCAGTCGTGTCCGACTCTGTGCGACCGACCCCATAGATGGCAGCCCACCAGACTCCCCCGTCCCTGGGATTCTCCAGACAAGAACACTAGAGTGGGTTGCCATTTCCTTCTCCAGTGCATGAAAGTGAAAAGTGAAAGTGAAGTCGCTCAGTCGCGTCCGACTCTTAGTGACCCCATGGACTGCAGCCCACCAGGCTCCTCCATCCATGGGGTTTTCCAGGCAAGAGTATTAGCCCTACCCCCTCCCAAACCTGGTCCTTCTCTACACTCCCATCCCTGTGGAGGTCCTCCAGCCCAGCAGCCCCTTGAGTCAGACCTGGCTTTCACGCTCACCTCCTCCTTCCCCATAAACAGTCAGACATCAAGTTATTACCAAATCAGTCATTCGCCGAGTCATCCAGGCTCTGCATCCTCGGCTTCTCTCAGTCCCGTCCACTCATCTCCTTCCCCATTGCTGCTGAACTGGTCTAGGGGGCCATCATCTCAGCCCCTGGCTGGTTTCTCAGCCTTGCTCTGGCCCTTCTCCTCTTCTCCACTCAGCAGTCCCACGTGTCCTTTCATTGCCTCTAAGCCTCCAGGATGGGAAGCCTCTCCCATGGCTTCTGGCTTCCATTGTTGACGTGGAGGAGTTGGCTGTCGGTCTAACTAGGGAGCCATTGAAAGTGAATCTGATTTTTTTTTTTTTAATTTAAATCTCTGACTGCTGTTAGGTATCTTATCTCCTTACCTTTGGCTTTCTGCAGGTTCACCAAGCTGGACTGAGGTGTAGATTCTTTTAAAATTAATTAATTTGGCTGCACCAGGTCTCGGCTGTGGCATGTGGGATCTGGTTCCCTGACCAGGGATTGAACCCAGGCCCCCTGCATTGGGAGTGCGGAGTCCTAGCCACTGGACCACTAGGGAAGTCCCGAGGTGTGGATTTTTAAAATTTATCTTTCCTGGGACTCTTTGGTTGTCTTGATGCTGCTAATTATTTCTGGAAAAGTATCAGCCTTTATCTCTTACACACTGCCTTTGCCTAACTATCTTCTTCTATTTTTCTTTCTTCTAATTAAACTCCACCTTTCCAATCCTCTCTGTTTCTTACTCTCTCCTTTCCCCTATCTTTGGGTCTCTCTGCAACACACTGAGGATACTTGAACATTCAGGATACTTTCTTTTTATTTATCTTCCTTTGACCCAGTTCTTTGTCTGCATTTAACCTGCTCTTACACCCATTTACTGAGTGCTTTTTCAGTTCAGTTCAGTTCAGTCGCTCAGTCGTGTCCAACTCTTTGCGACCCCATGAGTCGCAGCATGCCAGGCCTCCCTGTCCATCACCATCTCCCAGAGTTCACTCAGACTCACGTCCATCGAGTCCGTGATGCCATCCAGCCATCTCATCCTCAGTCGTCCCCTTTTCCTCCTGCCCCCAATCCCTCCCAGCATCAGAGTCTTTTCCAATGAGTCAACTCTTCGCATGAGGTGGCCAAAGTACTGCAGTTTCAGCTTTAGCATCATTGCTTCCAAAGAAATCCCAGGGTTGATCTCCTTCAGAATGGACTGGTTGGATCTCCTTGCAGTCCAAGGGACTCTCAAGAGTCTTCTCCAACACCACAGTTCAAAAGCATCGATTCTTCGGCGCTCATAAAAGCCTGTGTTGTGCATTGAATTATCTCCCCCAAAACCATATGTTGAAGTCCTAAACCCCCATGACTGTATTTGGAGATAAGATCTTTACAGGGGTAATCAAGTTAAAAGAAGTGCATAAGGGTAGATGCTAGTTCAGTATGACTACTGTCCTTATTATAAAAGGGAAATTTGAACACAGAGAGATATACATGCAGGGAAATCACCATGTGAACAGGAAATGACCATATAAGTCAAGGAGAAAGACCTGGAACAGGTCCTCCCCTCGTGGCCCTCAGAAGGAACTAACTCTTGAATGTGGACTTCTAGCCTCCTAAACTTTGACAGAACACATTTCTGTAGTTTAGGTCATATAGTGATCCAACCTGGGTCTTCTGCACTGTGGGCAGATTCCACATCTAAGCCACCAGGGAAGCCCATACTGTCTAAGAACAAGCAAATACAGTAGTATACAGTATTCAGGAGATATGGGTAAAAAAGAAGAAGAAAGAATAATAATTTATTTATAAAAATCTTTGAAGGCTATAGCTGAAGAGGAAACGCTAAATGCTTTTAAAGAAGTCAAAGTAGCCAAGGAATGGGCTCTGCTATGGTAGAAAATGGGGCTTCCTTGGTGGCTCAGATGGTAAAGAATCCGCCTGCAATGGAGACCCAGATTGGATCCCTGAGTTGGGAAAATTCCCTGGAGAAGGGAATGGCTACACCCTCCAGTATTCTTGCCTAGAGTATTCCATGGACAAAGGAGCCTGGTGGGCTATGGTTCATGAGGCCATAAAGAGCCAGACACAACTGAACAACTTGCACACAGTAGAAAATGGAAAGAGAGCCACAAAAAAATCAATATGAGAATATGGCTAAAGATTCACAATGTCTTAACATGATATAAACAATAAGGGCATCTTTTTTCCAAGTTCACTATTTAATACAATTCAACTGAAACAAATATAAATTTTCTGAACCACTAAATTAAATAGCTTCAAAATACTAGTAAAATGATTCCCATTTGAATTCTTAAAAATCTAAAAAGTCTCCAAATATAAATAACAAAATCACAAAACTATATTTCTATAGATTTGAATTTATCCAAACCAATGTAATGTGGTATTTACAGCATGAACATAGAAGCATATCACATGTCATATTCAACATACAGAAATCAGTTCAGTCCCTCAGTAGTGTCTGACTCTGTGTGACCTCATGGACTGCAGCACGCCAGGCTTCCCTGTCCATCACCAATTCCCGGAGCTTGCTCAAACTCTTGTTCATTGAGTCAGTGATGCCATCCAATCATCTCATCCTCTGTCGACCCCTTCTCCTCCTGCCTTCAATCTTTCCCAGCATGAGCGTCTTTTCCAATGAGTCAGCTCTTTGCAACAGGTGGCCAAAGTATTGGAGTTTCAGCTTCAGCATCAGTCCTTCCAATGAATATTCAGGACTGATTTCCTTTAGGATTGACTGATTTGATTTCCTTGCAGTCCAAAGGACTCTCAAGAATCTTCTCTAACACCATAGTACAAAAGCATCAATTCTTCAGCCCTCAGCTTTCTTTATAGTCCAACTCTCACATTCTTACATGACTATTGGAAAAAACACAGCCTTGACTAGACAGACTTTTGTTGGCAAAGTAACGTCTTTGCTTTTTAGCATGCTATCTAGGTTGGTCAATGGCTTTTCTTCCAAGGAGCAACTGTCTTTTAATTTTGTGACTGCAGTCACGAACTGCAGTGATTTTGGAGTCCAAAAACATAAAGTCTATCACCGTTTCCATCATTTCCTCATCTATTTGCCATGAAATGATGGGACTGGAAGCCATGATCTTAGTTTTCTGAATGTTGAGTTTTAAGCCAACTTTTTCACTCTTCTCTTTCACTTTCATCAAGAGGCTCTTTAGTTCTTCTTTGCTTTCTTTTAAGGGTGGTGTCATCTGCATATCTGAGACTATTGATATTTCTCCCAGCAATCTTGATTCCAGCCTGTGCTTCATCCAGCCTAGCATTTCACATGATGTACTCTGCATATAAGTTAAATAAGCAGGGTGACAATACATAGCCTTCATATACTCTTTTCCCGTTTTGGAACCAGTCTGTTTTTCCATGTCCAATTCTAACTGTTGTTTCTTGACCTGCATACAGACTTTTTAGGAGGCAGGTAAGGTGTTCTGGTATTCTCATCTCTTGAAGAATTTTCCACAGTTTATTGTGGTCCACATAGTCAAAGGCTTTGGAGTAGTTACTAAAGAAGAAGTAGATGTTTTCTGGAACTCTCTTTCTTTTTTGATGATCCAACAGATGCTGGCGATTTGATCTCTGGTTTCTCTGACTTTTCTAAATCCAGCTTGAACATCTGGAAATTCACGGTTTACGTACTTTAGAAGCCTGGTTTGGAGAATTTTGAATATGGCAAAATTCAAACTTAAATTGAAGAAAGTAGGGAAAACCACTAGACCATTCAGGTATGACTTAAATCAAGTTCCTTAGAATTATACAGTGGAAGTGAGAGATAGATTAAATGGGTTGAATCTGATAGACAGAGTGCCTGAAGAACTATGGACAGAGGTTCGTGACATTGTACAGGAGGCAGTGATCAAGACCATCCCCAAGAGAAAGAGAGGCCAAAAGGCAAAACGGTTGTCTGAGGAGGCCTTACAAATAGCTGAGAAAAGAAGACAAGCAAAAAGAAAGGAGAAAAGGGCAGACATATCCATTTGAATACAGAGTTCTGAAAATTAGCAAGGAGAGATAAGGAAGCTTTTTTTCAGTGATCATTCAAAAGAAATAGAGGAAAACAATAGAATAGGAAAGACTAGAGATCTCTTCAAGAAAATTAGAGATACCAAGGGAACATTTCATGCAAAGATGGGCACAATAAAAGACGGAAATTGTATGGACCTAACCAAAAGATACTAAGATATCTAACAGATATCTTAGCTAACAGAAGATACTAAGTGGAGGTGACAAGAATACACAAGAGCTATACAAAAAAGATCTTGATGACCCAGATAACCACTATGGTGTGATCACTCACCTAGAGCCAGACATCCTGGAATGTGAAGTCAAGTGGGCCTTAGGAAGCATCGCTACAGACAAAGCTAGTAGAGATGAGCAAATTCCAGCTGAGTTATTTCTAAAATCCTAAAAGATGATGCTATGAAAGTGCTGCACTCAATATGCCAGCAAATTTGGAAAACTCAGCAGTGGTCATGGGACTGGAAAAGGTCAGTTTTCATTCCTATCCCAAAGAAAGGTAATGCCAAGGATTGTTCAAACTACTGCACAATTGTACTCATCTGACATGCTAGCAAAGTAATGCTCAAAATTCTCCAAGCCAGGCTTCAACAGTATGTAAACATATAAAAATAGAAATAGCAATTTTAACTGAAGCACATGACCCCATGAATATACTGCTAAACAACGAATTGAACAATATGACACCTATTTCCTAAGGAAAGTGAGAAACTAGCTAAGTGATCATCATTATAGGTTCTCTGCAAGGAGCTCTCATTATTTAGAAATACACATTTCTGAATTAAATTTACATGTTTAAGTTACTAACAACAAAAGTTTAAGTATTTTCATTTGTGGGCCTTCCCTGGTGGTCCAGTGGTTAAGAATCTGTGTTTCCACTACAGGGCACATTGGTTCAATCCCTTGTCAGGGAACCAAGTTCACACAAGCCACTAGGCATGGCAATAAAAGTATTTTAGTTTATAATTTTCTGTGTCACTACTCTGATTCTAATTGTATATTGATACACTATTTCTTCTGAAAAAATCATCATCCTTGTTTGTTTTCAATAGAACAAGGCAAGTTTCAGAAAAATTATTAAGTTAATATAATCAAGAAAAAATATATCAGCTATGTAGTTTTCCTCTGTTGCGGATCTAAGAAAACTCAACTATACATTAGCAAAACATCCAATTTTATATATTCCTCAGTTGAAAGAATTTTTAAACAGGATTCGAATCTTCGGATGTAATAAGTAAATATTTTATACCAAAGTTGGCTCTAAAGAAATATTCCAATTATTATATTTCAATTTCCTTTAAAATTGTATTGCAACATATGTGAAAAACTTCAGGAGTGGTGTGACTGGAGGACAGAGTGGTTGTCTGAACACTCTGGTAGTTTTGTCATACCTTCTTAAGGAGAAATAATATAGAGAATAAAAGAAAAATCATCCTTCATCCTAATATAATATAACCAATAAATCCAAAATAGAAATTACTTAGACCTGAATAATCACCAGGTATTTGGTTAGTTCTCTCTTTGACATAAATTCAACAAAAATAAAAAATAAGGCCTGCTATTGTGTTGAGTAACAAGGAAAGCCAATTATAACAATGATGACCAATACAAGTAAGGATACACCTACTGGGTGCTTAATAAGTGCCAGGCATTGGCTAATTCCTTTACACATATTAACTCGTTGAATCTAGACTATAATTGTATCTATTTTAATGACAAGAAACATGAAGCACACTGATCAACAAAAGAACCTACCCACTATCAAACACTAGCAAGGGGTATTCTGGCTTTATAGTTTTTGCTTAGATGTGTTTTGCTACACTGCCTCTGCAAAAGAGACATATATAGAAAGCCTCATTTGAATGCCTCCAATGAGCTAAGCACTATGTGGATGATTTACGTGAAATGTAAATCATTCTGTTGATGAGGGACTAGCACTTAACAAGGTTAAGCTGTTCAAGGTCACTGCTACTCGTCCATGGCTGGAATTTGAATTTATGTGTGTCTGAATCCACAGCTGGGGTCATTTTCCAGTGTTCACATCCAGGTTATAATGGGCCACAGTTTTGCACAGCCATTTGAAAAGTACTGCCTGCAGGCCAAATCCAGCCTGCTACCAATTTTTGTAAATAAAGTTTTATTGGAGCTTATATGAGCCTTGTTCATTCATTTGCTATTGTCTGTGGCTGCTTTTCTGCCATAGGGCATAGTAGAGAAATCGTGACAGACACCATATGGCCCACAAAGCAGAAATGATTCACTGTCTGGACCTTTACAAAAAGTGTTTGCGGACCTCTGGTCTAGGATGTCCCTAGCTGTGATTCCTAGCAGAATTAAAAGAACTTTGTTATGGTTATAGTTGTCCCCTTACTAATAAGCAAAAATTGCTAAAGACATTTAAGAAAACAAAGGAACCCAAAATTCGTGTTATGGGCTGAACTGTTTCTCCCAAGAAGATGTATGGAAGTCTTGATCTCCGGCACCATGAATGTGACACTGGAGGATAGGGTCTGTGTAGATGAAATCAAGTTGAAATGAGGTTGTTAGTATGTACCACAATCCAATATGACAGCTGTCCTCCTAAGAACAGGAAAACACCGGGGAAGACTGAGACATAGAGAATATCATTTGACTATGAAAGGAGAGATTAGAGAAATGCAGCTACAAGCCAAAGGGTGGCAAAGATGGGTGGCCACCACCGGAACCCAGGAGAAGGTAGGGCAAGATTGCAAGCAGAGTCTCAGAGAGGGATCATGGTTCTGCTGACACCTTGATTCCAGACTTTCAGCCTCCTGAACTGTAAGGGAATAAATTTCTGTTGTTTTGTACAGCCATTTTTGTGGCACTTCCTTACGGCAGCCATGCAAAGTGACTATAGTGCCCCTCAGGCTATGCAGAGACACAGGGTNGGATCATGGTTCTGCTGACACCTTGATTCCAGACTTTCAGCCTCCTGAACTGTAAGGGAATAAATTTCTGTTGTTTTGTACAGCCATTTTTGTGGCACTTCCTTATGGCAGCCATGCAAAGTGACTATAGTGCCCCTCAGGCTATGCAGAGACACAGGGTAGCAGGAAATTACTGATTTTGAATAGTGTGTCGCAGGTTACCAGCTGACCATTAACAATTTGCTTTTCTTTAGTAGACTTATAACTGGGAGGTATCCATTCAGTCAGGGAAACATTTCCCTGCCCCCACTGACTTTAGTCAGGGTCATGAGACTTGTACTCATCAGTAGAATGTCACCAGAAGTATAATAACCAAAGTGACTAAGGAAGCAGTCTGTGCTCTTAAAGATGGATGATTACCTTTTGCTATTTTGAAATATATAATGCATGCATGAAACACATAAATTACAACATACAGCTCTGTGGAAGAGAATGGGACCATCACCAAAAGGTCAAGAAGTAAAGTCTCAGAATTTTTAGATTTCAGTTATTGTAATGTTCATTTTTAGAATTTCTATTTGGTCAGTTTGCTATGTCACTTGTAGTTTTATGTTCTCTGTTGATGTTTCTTGTGGTTTTATTTTCAAAAACATAGTAAACATAGTTGTTTCATGCTAATTCCAATATCTGAAAACTTTACAGGTGTGTTTCTATTGTTCTTTTTTTTCGTGGATGTCTTACTTCTTTGTGTGACAGTTTTCTTTGTACGTTGGTCATCAGTTCAGTTCGGTTGCTCGGTCGTCTAGTATTTGAAAACTTGAGTGCAAGGAAATCCAAGGCATGGAATGAAGTTACCTTTTTCCAGAGAGAATTTTGGCTGCTTCTAACATGCACGTCGTCATGGTACATCAAAGAGTACGTCAAGGCTGTATATCGTCCCCATGCTTGTTTAACTTATTTGCAGAGTACATCATGATAAATGCTGGGCTCGAGGAAGCACAGGCTGGAATCAAGATTGCCAGGAGAAATATCAATAACCTCAGATACGCAGATGACACCATGCTTATAGCAGAGAGTGAAAAAGAACTAAAGAGCCTCTTGATGAAAGTGAAAGAGAAGAGTGAAAAAGTTGGCTTAAAGCTCAACATTAAGAAAACAAAGATCATGGCATCCAGTCCCATCATTTCATGACAAATAGATGGAGAAACAGTGGAAATAGTGGCAGGCTTTATTTTGGAGGGCTCTAAAATCACTGCAGATGGTGACTGCAGCCATGAAATTAAAAGACACTTACTCCTTGGAAGACAAGTTATGATCAACCTAGATAGCATGTTAAAAAGCAGAGACATTACTTTGCCAACAAAGGTCCATCTAGTCAAGGTTATAGTTTTTCCAGTAGTCATGTATGCATGTGAGAGTTGGACTATAAAGAAAGCTGAGTGCTGAAGAATTGATACTTTTGAACTGTGGTATTGGAGAAGACTCTTGAGAGTCCCTTGGATTGCAAGGAGATCCAACCAGTTCATCCTAAAGGAGATCAGTCCTGGGTGTTCTTTGGAAGGACTGATGTTGAAGCTGAAACTCCAATACTTTGGCCACCTGATGAGAAGAGCTGACTCATTTGAAAAGACCCTGATGCTGGGAAAGATTGAAGGTGGGAGGAGAAGCGGATGACAGAGGATGAGATGGCTGGATGGCATCACCAACTCAATGGACATGAGTTTGAGTAAACTCCGGGAGTTGGTGATGGACAGGGAGGCCTGGCACGCTGCAGTCCATGGGGTCGCAAAGAGTCGGACACGACTGAGCAACTGAACTGAACCTAGCTCTTCACATCTGGCAAAGGGAATACTTCTCTGGGCTTGGAAAAGCTCCTTAGGCAAGAATGGTCTCCATGTACATAGTCTTCTCTGGGTTCCTACTTGACCTTCAGGTTTGGTTTGAAATTTTTTTACTCTCTTGTGAACTTTTAATGCTTTTGGAAATATAGATCTCTATCTCTGGGCTGCTCCATTGGCTCAGTGGTAAAGAATCTGCCTGCAATGCAGGAGATGTGGGTTCGATCCCTGGGTGGGGAAGATCACTTGGAGGAAGGCATGGCAACCCACTCCAGTATTCTTGCCTAGAGAGTCCCATGGACGGAGGAGCCTGTTAGGCTACAATCCGTAGAGCTGCAAAGAGTAAGACCTGACTGAAGCAACTGAGCATGCACACACGCACGCATCTCTATCTCTGCATTGAATAGACATACTTCAGTTTTTTAAGTTATCTTCAATTAGAAGCCTGGTCAAAATGACCCAGCCCCCACTGAGTTATTTTTCTAAACAGGAAATCTGGCCACATCTCTCCTGTATTTAGAAGTCTGGACAGGCTCCCACTGCTCTCCAGTAAAGACTATAGTCTTCACTGTTCTCCCAAGGTCCAGGCAGATCTGGCCTTGGCCATCCTCCTGTGTAAACTCACCTCTCATGCCTCCTCTATGGTGTTCTCTGCTTCAGTCACATGGAGCTGTTCTGGTCCCTGATAGTCACGCACCTCTGAGTGTCGGCAGGTGCTGTTTGGTTCCTTCAACCTGCGGACTAAGTCCTGTTTGCCCTCTAAGTATCAGGCTAGGCATCACCTCTTCCAGGAAGCCTTCCTTAACTTCACCCTCTAACCTCTTTTTATGTTAAGTGTCCCTTCTGGGTTCCCATGGTACCCTGTACTCCCCATGGTTACACTGACTATAATTACATACTTCTCTGTCTGTCACTCCACTAGACTATGGGCTTAATTAATAATCTGGAATGAATGAATGGATGTATAGATGCATAAATGGCTGGATGACATCTCACTTTCCCCAGACATTGTCAATCATTCTGGCTCTTTGGGGACCCATCCCATACCCCGCAACTGAACTGGTATTGCCTGCTGGAAGGTATCCCTTCTTTGTTCTCCCTCTACATTACCTGCTTGATCCTTTGCCCAGAGTCACTTCAGGTTCCTTCTAACACACCCTTTGCTTGAAGTTCATACCCTCTCCCTGGCCCTTAAGTCAAGAAGTGGGACTATAAATCCCAGAAATAGGAGAATGTATCAGAGGGGACAGTTTTAATTCAAACTATGGGAAACCCTATTTCTTATAAAGTTCCTTCTTGTGCACACAAATTCCAAGGCCTGCTTCGAGGAGAAAGTCAAAGAGGGAGGCGTCCAGTTCAGCGATGATGTCCAAGGACTCTGGGTCTCTGACGTGGGTTAGAATCCCTGGCTGTGGGACTTTCCCCAGTCTGTATCATTCATCACAGAGCACTGATACAGGACTGGGTGGATGAGGCATTCCCACTAGATTCTAGCCACTGTCCTTCCGTGACCTTGTCCCACCCTCCCTGTCCCTCTGCCTTTCCAGAACGACCTTTCCCTTCCTCTGACTAGTCACATCTACCGAGTCCTGTGAGGCCAGGCTCTACTCCTCAGGAAGCTCATGCTGACTGCCCTGGTCCGAGCAGGTCTATGCTGGCATTAGCCTCCCTGATGTGAGGAGCAGCTAGGTGGGGTAGGGGCCTCACTCTTCATTTGGAGCATTGATTGAGCACTTCCTGTGTGCAGGGCACTGGGCTGGGGCCACGGTGATGAGACCTGCAAGGTCCCATTCTCTTGTTTCTTCCTTGCTTCTTACAGAAGCTGTTTGCTTGGTCTCTTGGTGGTTCCCATCTCCTCTGACTCCTAGCTGTGACTTGGAGGAAGCTGGCGGGACTTGGGGGGCAATGTTGGGTTGGAGACACATGTTCGCCTCCTGGGATTTTCAAGAGTGATGGTGACATTCCCAGACAGTGATATAAACTTGAAGATATAGAAAATGCTTCCCTTTCATTCCCCTGTGGGTCTCAGTGACAGAGGGCAGGGTGGGCTGATCATTTTAGAGATGAGGAGACCCAAGGCCAGAGAGGGACAGTGACTCTTGAAGCTCACACAGCACGTTATTTCACTCGACTCAGCCTTCACAGCCCGAGACGCCTGCTTGACAGAGGCCCTGGGTGGACCTGCCCCCTTCCCCCTGGGATTATGTCCTCGGAGGCTGCTGAGCAGGGTCTAGGGTTTCTGAGGGCTGGAGGCGTGGTCTCCCCAGCAACTACTCGGGACCTGGCGTTCTGGGCGGGAGGGGGATCACTTCCTGTGCAGCGGGAGCACCAGAAGAGTCCACAGCCAGGAAGCCAGTGTTGTGAGGAGGCTCGAGATGATGAGGCTGGGGGCGAGGAGGAGGCTGGGGGATGGAGACAAAAGAAGGCATTTGAGATGCCTCTAGAAGTCGGGCAGACCCTGCAACAGGTTGGACATGAGGCCGTGGGGCAGGGGGTACTCAGAACTTCGAGAGGATGGCTGACAGGACGATGGGGTCATTTGTGGAGTGAGGGGCCCTTGGAGGAGGAACCTCTCTGAAGAGGGTGCAACAAGGGATCTGTTTTTTTTTATTTTTTTCTGTTTTTTGGCCTTGCCATGTGCCATGCAGGATCTTAGTTCCCCAGTCAAGGATTGAACCCCTGATCCCTGAAGTGGAAAGATGGAAATTTAACCACTGAATTGCCAAGGAAGTCCCAGGAACCTGGTTTTGATCAAGACATGTGTGGGGCATTCCTGTAGACACCCCTGGTCCATGAAGGTGGCTGGGATTTAAGGGTGAGTGACGACCAGTTGAACCCCCTCCCCAGTCCCAACCTCTAGCAGCCTCAGCCCTCTGGGCTGGTTCCTTGGGGTCTTGGGAACATGCAGACCTCATTTCCTTCTCAACAGCCTCCCTGGAAGGAAGACACCCAGGGACTTGGCTGAACGTTGGAATTAATTTCAATTCGAAGTGTCGCCTGGAGTCTGATCACGCGGGACTCCCGTAATAAGATTACTTAATCACATGCTTACTCCATGATGAGGGAGGTGCGGCCCTGGGCTTGCGGGACGACTCTGAGGCCCACGTTTGGTCCCTCTGGCCTGCTCCACCTGGCAGTGCACTTCGAATGAAGTTCCTGCCTCAGATTGTCTGCTATCTCGGCGATTCAGATACTCATGACGGAGGGAAAGATGCCGGTGATGCAGCCAGAGATGCAGGTGACCCCACCTCCGAGCAGCAATGGCTGAGAAGCATAGACTCGCTGTCCCAACAGCGTGGTGCTTGGAGCAAGAGGGTCGGGGGACTTGTCTTCCCTGGCACCTAACGCAGCATCTTTTCCCTCGCTCACTGTTGTCTCCCCGCTAGGATGTAAGCCCCATGAGGACCTGCATTGCTGTCTGTGGTTCGTCGGTGCCTGGAACGTGTCTGGCATGTGGTGGGATCTGTCGGGGCTGGATGAGTGAATGACTTCCCATTTGTCTTAAATCCAGGCCAGGGCCTTCCTGCCTCTTTCTGGGTCTAAGTTGAGGGTCGTGAATGGTTGCTGGCTGCCCACCTTCCCATAAAACAGAACTAACGGCCATAAAGCTTTCCGGCAGGACTGCCGAGGGGATGAACTGTGACAATGCACGTAAGACCGTTGGTATTGGCCTGAACACAGCAAGTGCTCAATAGTGTCTGCCACGAGTATTACAAGGGGGTTACTTCTTACTACCTAATTTTGGGAGACTTCAGGCTGACCATGTTGCCGTCAAGCCTCAGTTCCCCTTCAGCAAGAGGAGCACATGATGGGCCTCTGCTAGGCACTGGAGGATCCCAGAGGCCCACAGATGCCCCATTAGTAAGAGCTTGCGCCTTATAAAATGCTTTAAACTAGATGAAACTCACATTCTCATATCTGACCTCAGTTATGGAGGACAGGATGGGGTGGATCATTTCACGGACACAGGCCCAGAGAGGCAGAGTGACTGCCCAAGGTCACACAGCTCGTTGGTGGAGGATGTGATATTTCCTCCCACCTCCCCCGCCACGGGGGAAGCAGGAGGAAGGAGAGGATGAGGACAGGGCTGCCTGCCTCTCCAGCTGGCCCAGCATCCTTGCCGGGGGTGGACATGGCCCGAAGCTCCGGAAATGAAGGAGACGAGACTGGAGTGGTTCGAATGTTGCCTCCTCAGACAGTCCCTTCCCCGATCAGCATGCTTAAAGTAGGTCTCCCGTGTCGCTTTCCCGAAGTCTTGTCACCCACGGTGTTTACTGCACTCTGCCGCCCGCCTTTCCTCCCTTCCTTATTTTCTTCTCTTGTTCAGTCTGCCTCTCCTACTGGGGACCATCTTTGAAGGAAGCAGGGAGGGGGCTTAGGGAGTCCTTGCCATCGCTGTGCACCCGCCCCCTTGTGCAAGTCAAGCACTTAGCAGCTGCTCAAGGCATATATTTTCAGGGTAAAGTGACACATTCGTCTATGAAGTAGTGATAACACATACTTCCTGGCGTTGTTCTTGGGCTTTTCAGGGGTCGGTGCCTGAAAGCATGAGGCACATGGCTCTTGGCAGGAGTAGGGGCTAAGGATGGTGGCTCATGTCCCTCCCCTGGCTTGGGAGTCTGAGCCTCAAGTTCCCACCATGCCCGGTACAGCTTCACAGTAAATCTGCAGACTGATTGAATGAGAGATTTACAAGACAGAGAAACAGGGCTAGAGTCCTTGTGTTCAGCGATGGTTTTTGTTGCCTAGGAACACCCACCCCCATCTTCAGAGGTGAGTGACTTTGTGGGTGAAGAGTGGGTCGTGAAAGACCCAGAAGTAAACAGCCTCCATCGCAAATGAGCAGAAGGGAGAGGGGCTTGGGAGGATTCCCAGGTCTGCAGGGCCCAAAGCTGGGGGAGGCGCTGGTTCCTGTTGGGGAAGAATTAAGATCTACAATGATTTCCTGATTCCTCTGGTGTCTACAACTGACCGAGGGAGTTTATCATAAGGAATGTTAACATCTGCATTTTGGGGACTTCCCTGGTGGTGCAGTGGATACGAATCTGCCTGCCAATGCAGGGAACAGTCCCGGGAGATCCCACATGCCGTGGAGCAACTAAGCTCGAGAGCCACAACTGCCGAGCCTGCATGTGGCAACCACTGAAGCCTGGGCACCACAACAATAGAAACCACCACGAGAGGCCCGCGCCTTGCAACAAGGAGCAGCCCCCGCTCACCACCACTAGAGAAAGCTGGCCCACAGCGACGAAGACCCAGCACAGCCAGTAAATAGCTAAATGGTCAGCCCTTCACCAATGTTCTAAAATAAAAAACCACCTGCATTTTGGCTCCAAAAGTCAGCTGAAGGATGGGGTTGACGGTCATCCTGTCAGTTGACAGGAAGTAACAACAAGTTGTCTGGGAGCTCCATGGGCCTTGGGTTGATTACAGAATAGTAGGGACCCCCAGGGGCTCTACCAGGTGGCACTAGTGGTAAAGAACCCGCCAGCCAATCTTGGAGACATAAGAGAGGCAGGTTCGATCCCTGGGTTGGGAAGATCCCCTGGAAAAGGGAATGGCAACCCATGTCAGTATTCTTGCCTGGGGAATCAGAGAAGCCTGGCAGGCTAAGGTCCATAGTGTCTCAAAGAGTCGGGCATGACAGAAGTTGACATACCACGCATGCAGAGGCCCCCGGAGGTACCCAGATGGACCCTCAGCCCCTGACAGCTAACCAGGGCAGGGTCTCTGTGGGCACTTGGGGTCAGAATGATAGACCCTTGGGGCCCAGTACATCACTCTGCATCTGCTTGTCATGGATAGCTCTGGGACCTCTACCTGGGCCCCCTCCTCCTTGTTCCTTCTTGAACTTTCCAATTTGGCCAATGGCTGAGAAGAGGGGTGTAGCCCAGTAGGTAAGGAGAACCACTTATGATCAGATCTTGTCTCTGACTCTTACTAGCTAGGGGGTCTTAGATGATCGCTCAACTTCTCTGAGTCTCAGTTTTCCCTTTTGTAAAATGGAGTGAGCAGTCCATGAGGCAACATCTCTGGAGTGCCTGGTATAGAGCCTTACCTTGGGGGAGCCTTCTGAGTGCTTGCTCTGGTGGAAGAAGCTTCCTCTCTCAAGTTGGACCCCATATGGGGTGCAGTGTGCACAGGAATAGGGGAGACCTGGGGCCATTGGGGCTGCTGAACCAAACAAGGGCTGAACACCAAACAGGGGCCGAACATTCAGGAAGGCTATTTCTCTGCTGGGAATGCTGGATCAGCCACCATCATTCCAGCAGCAATACTATAGATGGAGGTAAGAGGGAAAATGACAATCATAAAGGCAATAATCAGGATTATGGAGTACCAAGAATGTGCTTTATGCTGTGCTGAACACCTTACAAATACTACCCCAAGTCATCCTCACAGTGGCCCTGAGAGGTGGATTTTGTCATATCCCTGTTTCACTTTGCTTATTTTTTTCTCTTCCATGGAATTCTTTCCCCCAAAGCTGGAGCTTTATTTTATTTTTTAATTTTTAAATTGAAGTAGAGTTGATTTATTTATAATGTTGTGTTAGTTTCTGGTGTATAATAGCAAAGTGAGTCAGAAATATATATGTATACATATATGTATTCTTTTTCATACTCTTTTCCATTATGGTTTATTATAGGATATTGAATATACTTCCCTGTGCTATACAGTAGGACCTTGCAGTTTATCTATTTTATATATAGTAGTTTGTGACTGATTTGTGACCCCATGGACTGTAGCCTACCAGGCTTCTCCATCCATGGGATTCTCCAGGCAAGAATACTGGTGTGGGTTACCATTTCCTTCTTCAGGGGATCTTACCGACCCAGGGATCGACCCCAGGCCTCCCGCATTGGAGGTAGACGCTTTCACCTCTGAGCCACCAGGGAAGACGACCAGGGATCAAACCCCTGCCCCCTGCACTGGAAGTGCAGCGTCTTAACCACAGACCACTCGAGAAATCCCTTAACTTTGTTTTCTACCTCTTTCCCTTAGATAAGTCCACTGGTATCGTATTTTAGATTCTACATGTAAGTGATGTCATACGGTGTTTCTCTTTCTGACTCACTTCATGTTCTCTAGGTCTATCCATGCTGCTGTGAATGGCATTGCTTCATTCTTTTTAATGGCTGGGTAATATTCCATTGTGTGTGTGTATATACATATATATAAACATCTTCTTTATTCATTCATCTTCTCATATCAACAGACATTTAGGCTGCTTCCATGTCTTGGCTATTGTAAATAATCTGCCACGGACACTGGGATGAATGTTTCTTTTCAAATTTTAGTTTTCTCTGGATGCATGTCTAAGAGTGAGATTGCAAGATTATATGGCAACTCTATTTTTAGTCTTGTGAGGAAACTCCAGTCTGTTCTCCAGAGTGGCTGCTTCAGTTTACATTCCTACCAACAGTGGAGGCAGGTTCCCTTTTCTCCACACCCTCTCCAGTGCTGGTTATTTCGAGACTTTTAAATGACTCTCCCTGTTTTAAAGATGGAAAACTCATACTCTGGGAGCTGAAATGACTGGGCCAAGGTCATTTCCTTGGTACACTGTATGGAGGAGGGCCAGGCTTGAACCCAGAAGTAAGGTTCCCTTTTCTCCACACCCTCTCCAGTGCTGGTTATTTCGAGACTTTTAAATGACTCTCCCTGTTTTAAAGATGGAAAACTCATACTCTGGGAGCTGAAATGACTGGGCCAAGGTCATTTCCTTGGTACACTGTATGGAGGAGGGCCAGGCTTGAACCCAGAAGTCCAGCTCCCAAGTCTCTTGACCTCTCCTCCTGGCTGCCTCTTTTCCCCACCTTCTCCCTCCCTACCTGTGCTGAGGTCAGCTGTTCCCACTTGCTTTTTCCATGGTCATTCTGTCTCATAGCAGCTTGGGAGGTGAGAGGATATGTGCTAAAATTGCAAGGAAACGAACATTGATGAGGGCCTCAGAACTCTGATTCTGGGTTTCTCGTATTTGTTCTGCCTGGCCAAGGGCTCTGTAAGGCTACAGGGACGATGGGAACAGGGCCCACTGGCAGTGGAGCTTGGTGTTCCCTGCTGGATCCAGCTCCTCCCGTCACCCAGACCCTTCACTCCCATCTTGAATGGTGACAGCTCTTTGAGCCTCTTCCTTGCTGCCCATCCTGACCAGGTCACTGCTTTTATATCCTAGGGCTAGGGTAAAAGTCAAGACTTTAGAATCCCTCACATCTGGATTAAAATTCTGAGTGCATCTATGAAAAACCTGCAGTTAACATCACGCTTAATGGTGAAAGACTGAAAGCTTTCACCAAATCAGGAACAAGAGATGCATTCTCAGCCTCCCCACTCTTGTTCAATATTGTACTGGAAATTCTAGCCAGCACAACTGGGCAAGAAAAAGAAATAAATGTCATGAAGATTAGGAAGGAAAAAAGTAAAACTATCTTTATTTGCAGGTGACATGATCTTATGTGTAGAAAACTGTAAGGAATTCACTGAAAATATATATTAGAACAAATATATGAGTTCACAAAGGCTTCAGGCTACAGGTCAAAATAAAAAACTAAGTTCTATATACTAGCAATGAACACCGTAAAATGAAATTAAGTAAATAATTCCATTTACATTTGTATCTGAAAGAATAAAATACTTAGGAATAAGTTTAACAAAAGAACTTTTGTAAACTTTTGTAGAATTTGCATGGTGAAAACTACAAAGCATTGCTGAAAGGAATTGAAAGAAAGAAGGCCTAAACAAATAGAAAGTAAAGTAAGTAAAGTAAAGTAAAGTCGCTCAGTCATGTCCGACTCTTTGCGACCCCGTGGACTGAAGCCCACCATGCTCCTCTGTCCATGGGATTTTCCAGGCAAGAGTACTGGAGTGGGTTGCCATTTCCTTCTCCAGAGGATCTTCCCGACCCAGGGATCGAACCCAGTTCTCCTGCATTGTAAGCAAGACGCTTTACCGTCTGAGCCACCATAGAAAGACAGGCCTAAATGGAAAAACATCCCATGTTTATGGATGAGAAGACTTAATATGGTTAAGACAGCAGCACCGTGGATGGATGGCATCACTGACTTGATGGACATGACTTTGGGCAAGCTTCGGAAGTTGGTGATGGACAGGGAAGCCTGGCATGCTGCAGTCCATGGGGTCACAAAGAGTCAGACACGACTGAGCAACTGAACTGAACTGAGCAACATCAACCAAATCAATCTGTAGATTTAATGCAATCTCTGTCAAAATTCAGTTGGCATTTTTGTAAAAATTTATGCTAAAACGTACATGGAAATATGAGAGACCTAAAATCTTCAAACAATTTTGGAAAAGAACAGAATTGGAGAACTCACACTTCCTAATTTCAAACTTATTGCACAGTTATAGGAATTGACACTGTGTGGCACTGGCATAAGGCTAGACTATAGATTGACAGGATAGAATTGGGGGTCCAGAAATAAGTCCATATATTTATGCTCAGTTGATTTTTGACATGGGTGCCAAGATCATTCGATGGGGAAAGAAGAGTCTTTTTAAGAAATGGTGGGACTTCCCTGATGGTTCAGTGGTTAAGACGTTACCTTCCAATGCAGGGAGTGCAGGATCAGTCCCTGGTTGGGGAGCTAAGATCCCACATGCCAAAAAACCAAAACATAAAGTAGAAGCAATGAGTGTCGTAATAAACGCAACAAAGACTTTAAAAAATGGTCCACATCAAATAATCTTAAAAAAAAAAAGGTAGTGACAATTGGAATCACACACCCAGAGAGTAAGGTTAGATCCCCACCTCACATCATATACAAAAGTTAACACAAAATGGATCGTAGTCCTAAATATAACAGTGGGAGCTATAGACCCTTAGAATGAAACAAAGGAGTTAATGTTCATGAGAAACCTAAAATCTTCAAACAATTTCAAAAGCAGAATTGGAGAACTCACACCTAATTTCAAACTTACTGCACAGTTATAGGGATTGAGACTGTGTGGCGCTGGCATAAGGCTAGACTATAGATCGATGGGGTGGAATTGGGGGTCATGCAACACAAAACCTACAAGGATACAAAACAGATAGGTACATAGGGCTTCATCAAAATTTTAAAGCCTTGTGCTTCAAAGGATTGCAAGACAGTGAAGACAACCCCTATAATGGGAGAAAAAAATTATAAACCATGTATCTGATAAGGATCTTGTCTATACAGAGAATTATTTACAAGCCAAATAATCCAAATGAAAAATCCCAAGGAAGACATACAAATTGCAATAAGCCCATAAAACGATGCTCAACACCACTTCCCATTAGGGAAACACAAATCAAAACCGCAATGAGAGACAACTTCATTCTCTGCTGCTGCTGAGTCGCTTCAGCCGTGTCCGACTCTGAGCGACCCCATAGACGGCAGCCCACCAGGCTCCCCTGACCCTGGGATTCTCCACGCAAGAACACTGGACTGGGTTGCCATTTCCTTCTCCAGTGCATGAAAGTGAAAAGTGAAAGTGAAACTGAAGTCGCTCAGTCGTGTCAGACTCTTAGCGACCCCATGGACTGCAGCCCACCAGGCTCCCCCGACCCTGGGATTCTCCAGGCAAGAACACTGGAGTGGGTTGCCATTTCCTCCTCCAGTGCATGAAAGTGAAAAGTGAAAGTGAAGTCGCTCAGTCATGTCCGACTCCTAGCGACCCCATGGACTGCAGCCTACCAGGCTCCTCTGTCCATGGGATTTTCCAGGCAAGAGTACTGGAGTGGGGTGCCATTTGCCTTCTCACTCTATCTGAAAGTGAAAGTGAAGTCACCCATTCGTGTCTGACTCTTTGTGACCCCGTGGACTGTAGCCTACCAAGCTCCTCTGTCCATGGGATTCTCCAGGCAAGAATACTGGAGTGGGTTGCCATTTCCTTCTCCAGGGGATCTTCCCGACCCAGGGATCAAACCCGGCTTTCCTGCATTGGAGGCAGGCGCTTTAACCTCTGAGCCACTCAAACAAAAAAGATAGACCGTTACAAGCACTGGTGAGGATGCAGAGAAAATGGAACCCTCACATGTTGCTGGTGGTGTAAAATGGTACAGTTACTCTGGAAAACAGATAGGTGATTCCTCAAAATGCTAAAGACAGAGTTACATAAGCCCTGGCATCCATTCCTATGTATATACACCCAAGAGAATTGAAAATAGATATTTGCACAAACACATGTACACACATGTGAATAGATATATTTATATTAACATATTAACTTATATGTTCATTATTTATAAGAGGCAAGAAGTAGAGACAACCTTAATGTCCATCAACAATGGATGGATAAACAGCATATGGTATATTTATACAATGGAATGTGATTTGGCAATAAAAAGGAACAAAGTACTCAAACATGATAAAACATGGATGAAAATATTGGGTTGGCCAAAAGATTCATTTGGGCTTTTCCATAAGCTCTTATGGGTAAATCTGAACAAAGTTTTTGGCCAACCCAGTGTTATGCTAAATAAAAGCTACCTATCACAAAAGACCACGTATTGTGTGATTCCATTTATACTAAATGTCCAGCGTAGGCAAATCCATAGAGAGGAAAGTAGATCAGTGGTTGCCAGGGCTGGCAGCAGGGAAGAATGGGGAGCGACTGCTAATGTATTTGGAGTTTCTTTTTGGGGTGATGAGAACATTTTGAAGTTGGATGAGAGTAATGTGTGAATGTACTAAAGAGCATTGAATTGTACACTTTGAAAGAGTGATACGTGTGATATGTGAGTTATATCTCAACAAAATGGCTATTTAAAAGGGGAGGGCGGGAAATATAGGGATAGAGAAACAGGTTAAGTGACACCGCTGCCCCTGCTGCTGCTAAGTCGCTTCAGTCATGTCCGACTCTGAGCAACCCCATTGACAGCAGCCCCCCAGGCTCCACCGTCCCTGGGATTCTCCAAGCAAAAACACTGGAGTGGGTTGCCATTGAGGAAGCAAACAGACAACCAGGCTGTGGACATTTCACAGGACAATGGACTCAGTTTCTTCAATAAGTCAATGGCATGGAAAAACATTAAAAAAATAATAAACAAGACACAAAACCGAATGCTGTGTGTAGACCTTCCAAGGATCCTAACTCAAATCACCTGGAAAACCACGCTGATGAGAGTATCAGAGTAACTAGATGATGCACTGGATATTAGAGGATGCAGTGGGACTGCTGTTAGTTTTGCTAGGTGTGACAACGAACGCTATTAATATTATGTCCTTATATTAGAGGAATACGGAAGTGTGTTGGGATGAGATGACGTGTCCAGGGCTGGCTCTACCTATTTATACGGCTGCGCCGTGCAGCGTACAGGATCGTATTTCCCCAACTAGGGATTGAACCTGTGCGCCCTGCAGTAGAAACAGAGTTCTAACCACTAGAGAGTAAGGGAACTCCTCCCGGGTTTGGCTTTATATTCCCTTTCTTGGCAACAAAATAATGGAAAGGGACAAATAAAGCAGGTAGAATCTCAGTAATCTTTGAATCTGAGTGATGGTCTGTGGGGATTTGTTATGCTCTTTTTACGTTTGTGTATGTTTGAAACGTTCCTAATAAGAACTTTAAAAAATGATGTATTTTTTAGATTCGGTTGCCCGTGGCCTCGGCTGCTGTGTGCAGCCTTTCTCTGGTTACCGAGCGTGGGGGCCGCTCTCCAGCTGTGTTGAGTGGGCCTCTCTTCGCAGAGCACGGGCTCTCGGTGCGCAGGCTCCCTTATTTGCAGCGCACAGGCCCGCAGTTGCGGCTCGCTGGCTTAGTCGTCCCGCAGCACATGGAATCTTCCTGGGCCAGGATCGAACTCGTGTTCCCTGCCTTGGCAGCCAGATTCTTAACCACTGGACCACCAGGGAAGTCCCCCAACTTGTTTTAATGTTCTGAAAAAGATCCTGCCTGTGTGGCCTCAGGCAAGCCCCTCCTCTGAAGGTGGGTTTGCACATCTATAAAATGGGGTTGGTAGCTATCCCATTTCACAGGTGAGAAGACTGAGGTTCAGAGGGGCAGTATGACCTGCCCAGGTCAGCACTGGAGAAGCCAGTATTTGAGTCTGAACCCACTCGGCTCCAAACCCTGCCTGTTACCTCCTTGGTTCTCTGAGGACGTGGTGGCTGCCTCAGCAGTTTTCACCTTTGGGGTGTATGTGTGTGCGTGTGTGTGTGAGACCTCAGGGCCTGTCTGAGGCAGCCTGAGGCCCATCTGGAGGTGGAGTCTGTTTTCTTTCCCTAGCGGGCACGGTGGACACTATGACATCCTTTGAGCTGGCAGCAGCTCTCACACGGGCCCCTCAGTCCACCCTGCCCTAGGTCACCCTCTGCCCCCTGCTCCGGATGTCCAGGAGCCAGGCTCGGCAGCCCAGGCAGCCGGACAATGGGCCCTTTGGAGGCCTGAGCAGGACCTGGGCCCTGGCTGTGGGCTGCGGCTGAGGCTGCCACAGAAGGTCGCTTGTGGCTGGTTGAGGGTGCAGCCAGAAATAGGTCCTGCTGGGCACGAGCTCCTGAAGGCTCCACCCTGGATTCAGCCTGGGAATGTGGGTATTTGTGGCGCTGAGGGGAGGAGAGCTTCGTCAGGAAAGCAGGCCTATTTTGGGGCCTTCGGGAGGCAGGGAGGAAAGTGGGCGCCAGCCCTGAAAACATCCACGCTCAGCCCCCCTCCTTAGTGCAGAGGCGTGAACACAGGCTCCTGAGCCCCTCTGGGTGCAGACCCTGCCTCTGTGCCTGCTGGGCATGTGGTCTGCTGGCCATGCAACTGGTTATTTCCTGCCTTGAGCCTTACTTTGCTCATCTGTATGGTGGGACAAACCACGAGGCCTTCATGGGTTGTAAGGATTCCTACAACGCATGCGCAGCTCCGGGAATAGTCTGTCTACCACCTCTCCTTCCTGCCTCTGGCAGGGGGCTGCTCCTGTCCCTGGATGGGCCCTGCAGGGCCTGAAAGGTGATCTGTGGCACAGTTTTACATCATCCCTCTGTGGGGGAATCAAAACACTGGAGCCCAGGCAGAGGCCGGCAAGCCCCCACCTTGCTTCCCCTCCCCGGCACGGCTCCCTGGTTCCCCTGCTGGCTCCCCAAGTCCGCCCTGTTCTGCAGCTTCCGCCCATGATGCACTTCAGGAGTCGTGCTCAGAGCTGGCAGTGGGAGGGATTCCAGGCGTTTTTTTCCCCGGCATGACTTTCACATCTGCCTCTCTTTGCCTGAAGCTGGGTGATGGGGGCTGAACACCAAGGAGCTTTGCAAGTCTAGGCCTGTGGTTCACAGACAGATACAGACCCAGGTTCAAGTCCAGAGTCATCAGGGCAGCCGTGGGCCCTTGGAGAAAGGAGAGATGGAACTTGTACTTATCTAGTTCTTCTGGAAGCCAGGGGACCAGGTCTCCCTCCTCCTGCCCTGCTGGATGTCCTTGAAGCTATTTTTATGTGTTGCTAGAAACCTGAACTGTAGACAAAGCCAAAAGCATGGGGAGGTTTCCCTTGTACCGTGGGTCTTGCCCAGCGGGGCTCGGGCCATTCCTAGCAGACTGATGGGGTCCGTCCAAATACTCCACTGTGTGTGTGTGTGTGTAGGGGAGAGCCTGGTCCTCGTTCCCCTAGAGCCTGGAGGTCACTGTTGTGAGGGCCCTGGTTGGTTGGCACAAAGATGAGGAATGAGGATTTACAGAGGCTGTGTAAAGGATGCAGTCGTCCTGGGGTCTCTGAGGCCTGCGTGAAAATTCAGAATGCTCATGAATTTCAGTCATCCACTGTCCATCCATCCAGCCATTCATTCATCACATATTGAACCAGGATCTTCTTGGTGTGGGGGGGCGGCGATCACCCACCAAACACATGGAGCCCTGCTTCCAAGGAGCTCACAGATCTGACTGCTTCACTCTCCAACTCAACAACCCCCCTACCCCCAGTGTCCACAGGAGATGCTGTAATCTTTATACTGTGACAGGGACGAGACACGGCAATGTTCCCTGCCCCCTCACTTAGGCCTCGTAAAAGAGGATCTTAAACTTGTCCACTCAGCGCTTCCTTCTCCCCTCTGCAGAGAGCTCTCCCTTTCCCAGCCTGATTCTCCAGAAGGGGGAATGCAGAGCAGAGGGGCACACTTGCTGGGGCAGTTTTGGGTTGCTCTTTACCGGGGGCTCTGCCAAGCAGAGAGCGCAGAGAGCGCAGGAAGGGACTGGAGTTCCCGAGGCTGAGTGGAGCTGTAAGTGAAGACTTCAGTGGGCAGAGAGAGGCAGGAGAGCCATGTTCATTCCGGGGCTGCCAGCGAGGGGTTCTGGAGTGGAATGTGATACGAGAGCCCCGCAGGGTCAGGAGAGGGGATTGGAAGTGGTTGCTGTGGGGTAGAAACAGGACCCTCCCTGATCTTCTTTGCAAGACAAAAAATATCGAACAGACTTCCCTCGTGGTACAGTGGATAGGAGTCCCCCTGCCAATGCAGGGGACGCAGCTTTGATCCCCAGTCTGGGAAGATTCCACATGCCACGGGGCGACTAAGCCTGCGTGCCACAACTTCTGAGCCTGGGCTCTAGAGCCTGCGAGCCACGGTTACTGAGCGCGCCCGCCACAGCCACTGAGCCTGTGTGCCTGGAGCCTGTGCGCTGCAGCAAGAGGAGCTACTGGGTGAGAGGCCCACGCACCGCACTCAAGAGCTGTCCCCGCTCTCTTCCCCGCAACTACAGAAAGGCCACAGGCACCAACGGAGACCCAGAGCAACCAAAAATAGCAAACAAATATGTTCAAAAATTGGAAATCCCTGTAAGTGATATGTGGGTGCTGTCCCAAACTTCATTTTTTTTTTTTGGTCCCCCCTACACCTTGAGGCATGTGGGATACAGGATCTTCTTAGTTCTCTGACTAAGGATGAAACCCTTGCTCTCTGCAGTGGGAGTGCGGCGTCTTAACCACTGGATAGTCAGGAAGGTCCCCCGAGACTTTGTAGGGAAGGGGCCACGTGGGGCCCAGCAGTTACTAGGGTTACGTTGCATGGCTTACTGGGCTTTCCATGATCTGTGGTCAGCCCACCTTTTCAGCTTTATCACTTATCTCTTCACCTTTTCCCTCCCCCAACTCCTTACCCAAACCCTGCATTACAGCCTGATCCTTTGACCTCCCACTGGTCTTGCTGTGACCTCTGCCCCCACGCCGGGGCTGTTTTGAAGCCTTTAGTCTTCTGTGCGCACCCTCTCTCCTCTCCCTCGGTCACTGGATTGACATGCCCAGACTACTTTCCTTTTGTTTCCTCCTTCAGTATGACTTTTCATGCGGCCTTAGACAGATGAATGTAAGGCTGGCTCACGGGTGAGTCTTACCAGTCTGTTCACACTCAGCACGACGTCCAGACAAATAAGTAGACTATCCAGGCAAGTGGCATTACCTGGCACTTTGCCTTTCCGGTTCACAATAAACCATAGTAATTAATTTATTAAAAATGTCCTTTGGGCACCTACTGCCTCACAGATATTCTGTTGAGTGCTGGCGATAAAAGTATACTTAGTGGAATTCAAGTCTACAATCCGAAGCCTAACCCAACACCAACCTTAAACACAACCCTTACCCCAATACCAGCCCTAATCCCAATGCCAACCCCAATCCCCAAACCCAATGCTAACCCTGATCTAACCACAATCCTTTCCTGACCAAAGCCAATACCAAGTCTACCCTGAACCGAAACCTAACCCCAACCCCAATTCTAACCTTTGGGTTAAAAACCTTTTAGTAAATGTTTGTCTCCTTTTCTGCTGTAGACAGTGGATTGTGCTGAGTAGTAACGAAACTCACCTGATTCTGGATGAGCCAGTGCCTTCAGACTGGAAAAGGTAGAAGGCAGGTGAGACCAGGATGAACACCAGCCCAATCCAGGGGATAACTGTGAAACACAGGGGTGTATATTTTCATGTAAGTCCCCAAGAGCCCATTTTCCAAAATTACGATCCTTAGTGCAACCCTGCCCGACTCAGCTGGATCTGCTGACTCCTCCCCTCACTGATCTCTGGGTCACACAGACCACTTCTTTCCGTGAATGCCTTGAGCTCCTTCTGCCCTCAAGGCACCCACATGTTCCCCTCGACTGAAATACCTTTCCTCTCCTGCTCATCTGGCTGACTCCTGCTCAGTCCTCCAGCCCCTCTGAAATGTCACTTCCTGCCCTGCCTGCCCTCTTCCCCCCAGGCTCGTTTTTTATGTCTTTGTACTGGTGAATCCCAAGGTTTCCTTTCAGGGTGTTTGTGGATATTTGTAGTCACGTGTTTGTTTGCATGTTTGTTTCTTTAATATCTGTCTCCCCAGCCAGACGGTGACCTCTTTCAGGGCAGAGACGTTGTTTTGTTCACTGCTGTAGCCTCAGGAACCAGCACAGAGCTTGGCACACAGCAGACCTGCAGAAAACTTGGGTGATCGAACAAAGGAATGAATGAAGGACTGCAATTTCCGCTTCTTCATAAAAGTGAAAGAAAGCTTCCAGCTAAAGGCGGCTCCTGACCAGGGAGTTTGTCCTAGGCCCTTTGCTGAGCCCTGGGGAAGCCAGGGGAGGGGGGAGGTGTCTCCTAGAGCAGGCAATCATCCGTTTCTGCTTCCAGGTTTACTTGGAAACAAACAGAGGTTTTTTTTGAGAATCCGTTTCCTCATTTCAGAGTCTCCAGAATACTGAGTGAGAGGGTTACAGGTGTCGTCCTCACTGTTCTACAAGATGCTTTTGCCCAGAGAAGTAAAAACGCTTTGTATGGGTCACCTGGCTGGTTGGCAGCAGTGCCTAAACCCTGTCTCCTGGTCTCTAGCACTTAGCGTTGACTCTTCCTTTCCTTCTGCCCCTGAAACTGAAGGCACTCAGCTCTGTGTCTGCCTCCAGGAAGTCAGCAGCACACCTGTTGCCATGGGAACCCTGACACACTCCAGGCCCATCTTCCCATTTTGTTGACGGGCATGTTGACACTGGTGGTGGAACCAGACTTAGGTAAATGAGTCAGAGGTTAGTACCCTGGGTCCCCAGCAGATTCTTCACGCCTAAATTCTTCCTCCTTTCTGGAGGGTCAGAAGAAGGATCTGAGTCACAAGGATCACTGCTGTTTATTGAGCACCTACCGGTGACATGCCTGGGTGAACTGCTTGTTATCTTGCTGGAACTTTACAATTATTCAATTTACCAGCTGAAGAAATGGAAGCACAGAAAGTTTCAGTCACTTGTGCAAGGCACGCAGCTGGTAAATGTTGCTGATGGTATCTGAACCCAGATCTACTGGGGTCTAGAATCTTAACTTTATACTTAAAGACAAAGAAAATCCCAGAAGTGTCAAGGAAACGCTGCCCAAATGTTAGCAAAGATAACTGCACAGCGTGGCCTGGGGAGCATCCTGTGAGGCCGCGGGTGATCTGGGCCCCGCCCTCAGTTCGCTGACAGTTCGGCCCCGCCCCTCTAGCTCTGGCAGCGCTTGGCTCCGCCCCCGCAGGCAGAGCGTGACTCCCATTGGCCACCGTTTCCATGGTTACGTGGGGCCTGTGGCGCGTTGGTTTCCCGACACGTGTCCCCCGGAGCCGCCCGGAATTTGACAGGGGACCACGTGCGCGGCAGCGCGGGAGCCAGACAAAGGGCCGGGGAAGGCGGGGAACGAAGCCTGCGGAGAGGCCAGCGTGGCCGTTAGATCCGGCGGGGGAGAGCTCCACTCTCCTCCTGAAAGGAGGAGGAGCCCTCCACCTCCGCCTTTTTGTATTTTTGGAGGAAAGAAAAAACAAACGCGGAAAGCGCTGGGGGAGACGATTCCAGCCAGTCCCACCTGCCCTCCTTCCTCCCAGAAAAATCTGGTACGTGGGCATATTTTAAGGCGTGAGAGCCCACAGGGTCCTTACTTATGCACTGGTCTTCTAACCCCGCCTCGACTTCAGTCCTTGAGGTTTCAGTTCTCTTTCGCTGGCTTGTTCGGGAAGCAGAAGCTCAAGTATGGTTATTTTGATGCTTGAAAAATGAAACCCAAGGAATTGTGGGGGATTCTGTCATCCATCCATCCTGCAAGGGCTACCGCATCCCCAGTCGTGATGATGTAGCCTCTGCCCCCACTTTCTTCACTGAGTCCCTGGACTCTGTGCCTAGCCAGGACCTGGGCTGGACCACTAAGGTCAGTGCAGTAGACAGATACTCATCCTGTCCTCGTGGCCCTGGTTGAGGGCATTGCCATCTTTTCAGTCTCCAGGCCAGATGCCCTTAATACTCCCCTACCCCCTATTCCCATCACCAGTTGTATCTGCTTCCTATTGCTGCTGTAAGAACTCATCACAAATTTAGCAATTAAAACAACACAGATGTGCCGTCTTGCAGTTCTATAGGTCAGAAGTCTGACACAAATCTCACTGGGCTAAACTCAAGGTGCTGGCAGCCCACCTTTCCTTCTGGAGGCCCTGGGGGAGAATCGTTTCCTTGCCATTTCCAAGCTGCCCTCGTTGCTTGGCCTGTGACCCATTTCATTTCCAGAGCCAGAAGTGAAGTCTTCCTTTACTGTGAGACTGACTCTTCTTCCCTCTTCTAGGTTAAGAACCCTTGTGATCACATTGGCCAACTATATATCATTCAGAATAATCTTATCTCAAAGCCAGGTGATCAGCAATCTCAATTCCATCTGCAATCTTAATTCTCCCTGCCAAGTAACATGAACTATTCATCCATGTGGGGATCAGGATGTGGACATCTTTGGGGGCATTATTCTGCTGACCGTACTAGTCCTGACAATTGGACCTTCCAAACCTCCGTGCAGTCCTCTTCTTCTCTCCTCCCTTTCTGGCTGCCCCATCTCTGGCAGGATACTCACAGCCAGCTTTCTATCATCTTCCTATTTCTCACCCCTTCTCTGTCCTCATCCCCTAGGGTGAGTGCTTCAGGATACAAGCCCCAGGCTTCCCTGGTGGTTCAGTGGTAAAGAATTCACTTGCCAATGCGGGAGACATGGGTTCACCCCCGTATCTGGGAGGATCCCACATGCTGAGGAGCAACCAAGCCCATGCGCCACAGCTACTGAGCCTGTGCTCCAGGGCTGGGAAGCTGCAACTACCGAGGCCCAGGCGCCCTAGAGCCCCCGCTCCACAACAAAAGAAGTCTCTGCAATGAGAAGCCCATGCTTACTGCAGCTACAGAAAAACCTGCATAAAGACCCAGCACAGCCAAAAGTTAAAAAAAAAAAAAGCTCCATGGCCCCAGCCACCTGCAGGCGAGAGTTCAAACTGTATTTGGGCACAAAGGGCCTCCACCTGCCTTCCCCATCCACTCGGCCCTGTTGGCTCCCCAGGCCCATCCTCGCTCTCTCTGCCTCACTGCCCTTTGCTCCCGAAATACTAAATCACTTCCGGTTCTCTTTATTTCCCAGGGCATCTGACACCTCCTGGCTTTTCTGGATTGTCTACCCATCTTTATTTATCTCCCCCAGGAAACCTTCTCTGACCCCCTAGGTCAAGTAAAGGGGCTGCTTCATTGTCCTGCCCAGAACCTAAAAGTGCACTGGCCATGCGACTTCAAGAGACCTCACCCCCGCCTCCTCGTGTCTCCACGAGCCCCCTGTGATGAGCCCCTTGCCAGGGGCACTGTATGTCACTCGCCTCTTTTGCCTGCATCCACCAGCATCTGTTGGCCACAGTCAGTTCAGGGGCTTGGTGGTGGGTGTGAGGAGACCAGCTGGGCTATTCTGGGAAAGATGGAATGGATGGAAAAGTCCTTTCCTTCCTGAGATGAGAGGACCTGTGCTTGGATTCTGGCTGCCGGGATAGAGTAATCATAACAGGCACAAAATGGCAGCCGACACTGCCCGCTGCTCCACATCAGGATCTGCTAAGCACTTTACACCTGTGTTGTCAACTGATTCGGACAACAGCCTTGGAGGGACCAGCCTTGTCTGCAGCCTCATTTAACAGCTGAGAACCTGAAGCTTGGGAGGTTAAGCTTGGGCCAGGAAAGCATCTTGGCCATCCCAGGGCCCGGTTTGGAGCAGGGATAGTGGGAACCAGTGGACGGGTGGTCAACAGTGAGAAGTCCCCCTCCCTGGGCAGGGAGCTATGGCTGGCTCAGCCTTGGGTGGAATTGGCCTGACCCACCCCCCCCACCGGGAGCAACTTCCGGGATGTACTTCCTGTGACCTCTTCTTTGCACTCACTTCCTGTTTCCTTTTCCTCATGCTTCTGCCAGCCCATTGTCCTCTTCTTCCCTCTCTGGCTTGTTTGACCAGGATATGTAGGCAAGAGGTTCATTTTCAAAAGTAAAGGAAGAAGAATGGGGAGTCAGCGTTTGACAGGGACAGAGTCTCAGTTTGGGAAGATGAAAAAGTTCTATGTGTGGATGGTGGTGGTGGTTGTAACAGTGGGAATGCACTTAGGGCCACTGAACAGCATACTTAAAGATGGTTCAAAGGGCATTTCTTGTGTTATGTGTATTTTACTTCAGTGAATGTGTGTGTGTGTGTGTGAAGTCGCTCAGTCGTGTCCGACTCTTTGCAACCCTGTGGACTGTAACCCGCCAGGCTCCTCTGTCCATGGGATTCTCCAGGCAAGAATACTGGAGTCGGTTGCCATTTCCTTCTCCAACTTCAGTGAATAAATTGCAAAAAAAAAAAAAAACCAAACCAAACCCAAAAAAGGAAAGAAAAGCGCTTCACATTTGCAGAAATTTTGAAGATCAGCTTCCCACTGCACCTTTGTTGTTTCTCAAGCCTCTCCCGGGGCCAGGCCAAACATGTTCTCACTTCATCCTGAAACAACCTCCAGGAGAGAGGTGGCCTCCTCCCTGGCTGATGAGGAGACTGAGGCTTAGCGACCGGAAGTGGTGAGGCTGTGTTTAAAGACAGCAGGCCTCTAGTTCTTAGGTGCAGCATGAGGGAAGTGTTAGGTGTTCGGGCTTAAAATGGGCTCACCTCCTGACTGCCATGAGACTTTGAGCAAATGTTTCCCGTTACTGAGCTTCCTATTCTGACAACTGGGGACAATAACAGTGTCCTCCCAAGTGCGGCGGGAGGATTTGATGAGATGATGTTGGAAAGTCTTAGCCCAGGGAGGACCTTGGCCACCATCAAGGGTAAAATTCCCTCTGAAGTCCTGCTGGGGCCCCCTTTTGGTGCTTCAGTGGACACAGGGCTGGCCATGAGACCAGAAGACCCATGTCAGCCTGACACTGATTTTCTCTGTGACCTTGGGGAGGTCCCCTCCCCTCCCTGGGCCTCACATTTCTCAATAAAGTTAGGAGGGATTGGCGCTTGGTGGCAATCTACATGGAAAGGAAATCCAAAAAAGAGGGTATATATGTATACATATGGATGATTCCCAGGTGGCTCAGACAGTAAAGAATCTGCCCACAGGTTCGACCCCTGGGTTGGGAAGCTCCCCTGGAGAAGGGAATAGCTCCCACTCCAGTATTCTTGCCTGGAGAACTCTGTGGACCGAGGAGTCTGGCGGGCTACAGTCCATGGGGTTGTAAAGAGTTGGACACAACTGAGCGACTAACACACATTTTCACATAGCTGATTCACTTTGCTGTGCAGCAAAAACTGATATAGCAGTATAAAGCAACTAAACTCCAATTTAAAAAAAAGTTAGGAGGGAGTAGGAGTGCAGGGCTCTTTCCAGTTCTGATTTTCTAGGGTTTCATTCACAGTCTAGACATCTTTAGAATCAGTGTTCCCTGTCTGGCCTATCCTTCCAGTTGGAGGGGCTGGGCCAGATCTCCAGCTATACTTTTACCTTCTGATTTTTTCAGGAGCATTTCATCCCCAGCAAGAGGAAGATATCAGAGTTTTAGGATCCCAGGGTACCAATCTCGGCCAGCCATGTGGGCCAAGGTTGGCAACAGACTGGGGCTCTGACAGAAGTGCAAGCAGGAACTCTGGCCCCTCCAGGGTGAATTCTGGCAGGCTCCTGCCATTGGCTTGACTTGTCTCCTGGTGGTTCTGGGTACAAAACAGTTGTATGGACTGTGTATGGACTCACTTGTATGGACTCACAACTACATGTGAGTTTCAGGATCTCAGAGATAGCTTTGTTTTTCCTGTACCTCCCACCATCTTCACAGGGCTGGGCCCGGAGGTGGTTCCTCAGAAACCCCACAGTCCTAGGTGCCTGGATGTTGAAGTCAAGAAAAAAAGAAGGATGGGGTTTCAGCTGCAGGCTGGAAGGCAGAACATACACAGCGCAGGGCAGGTGGGCTGGAGCACCCTGGGGGCTCTGGGGTGGACTGGGTGGTACCAACAGTGCTCGGCACAAGAGTACTTAGAAAACAAGAGCTGGGCTGTGTGGAAGCCCCCTGGTTTCTCAGTGGTTAGTGCTCTCAGTGCTGGGGCCCTGGGTCAGGGAAGTAAGATCCCACAAGCCATGTGGCAAAAGAAAGAAAAAGAAAAGAAGAGACAAAAGAGAGCTCACTGGCCGCGTGATGGCTGGTGTGACTGGAGTGGGGATGGGAAGAGGTGGGCAGCAACTGCAAGAGATGAGGGAGGAGAGGTCTCCTTCGGGGTGGGGGGCTTAGCAGCCACATGGGACTTTGGCTGGTGTCAGCATTAGCTGATGGAAGAGGGTTTTTGAGAGAAGGCAGGGTCAAGACTGACTCCCAGAGTTTTGGGTCCCGGGGGCTACTTGGTGGATAAGGAACCATTAGCTGAGATGAGAAAGCAAGTTCTGGCGGGGGGAACAGAAGTTCTTTTCCAGTATTTTACATTTGAGATGCAGATTAGACCACTAGGTAGGTGTTGACAAGAGGCTTCCGGGTTCAGTGGGGAGGGCTGGGTGAAGATGTGAATGTGGGCTCCAGAGGGCTGCTGGAAGGCCCCGGATCTGATGACACCACCCAGGAAGTGAGAGAAGAGGGGACGCTTGTACTGTTTCCTGGGAACTGCTTCGACAGAGTGCCAAAGCTGGAGAAAGTGACAGTATCGGTTGTTCCCTTGGGTCCGACTCTTTGTGACCCGGTGGACTGTAGCCCACCAGGCTTCCCTGTCACGGAATTCTCCAGGCAAGAATTCTGGAGTGGATTGCCATTTCCTCCTCCAGGGGATCTTCCCAATCCAGGGATTGAACCCGGGTCTCCTGCCTTGCAGGTAGATTCTTTACCACTAGCGCCACCTGGGAAGCCAAAGCTGGTAGCCCAAAACAGTAGAAAGTGCTTCTCTCAAAGTTCTGGAGATCAAGGTGTCAGCGCGGCCATACCTCCCGGAGAGTCTGGATAGAATCCGCCATTGCCTCCTTCTGGCTTTGGGTGGTAGCCGGCAGTCCTTGGCTTGCAGCTGCACCACTCTGATCTCTGCCTCTGCTGTCACATGTCACCTGATCTCCTGCGGTGAGTCTCTGTCCTCTTCTTGTAAGGACACAAGTCAAATTGGAAAAGGCCCACCCTCCATGACCCCATCTTGACTGATTATACCGACACAACCCTGTTCCAACAAGGTCACATTCTGAGGTACAATGTGAGGGTAGAACTTCCAATATCTTTAAAATATATATGTTTATTTGGCTGCGCCAGGCCTTGGTTGTGACATGTGGAATCTTTAGTTGCGGCATTTGAACTCTTAGCTGTGGCTCTAGTGTGGGCTGTAGTTCCCAGACCAGGGATTGAACCTGGGCCCCCAGCACTGGGAGCACAAAGTGTTAGCCCCTGGACCATCAGGGAAGTCCCCAAAATATCTTTTAAAAAGCATTCTATTAGAAATATTTTTAGGTTATCTTTTTTGGTATATTGTGGAAAAATACACAAGACATGAAACTTACCATCCTAACCATTTTAAAGTGTAGGCTTCTTTTTTTTTTAAATTGAAGTATAACTGATTTACGGTGTCATATTAGTGACCAGCATAATGACTCTATATTTTTATAGATTATACCCCATTTAAAGTGTACAGTTCTGGGGTTTCCTGGTGGTCCAGTGGTTAAGAATCCACCTTGCAATGCAGGGGGCATTGGTTTGATCCCTGCTCCAGGAAGGTCCCACATGCTGGGGAGTGGCTAAACCTATGTATCATGACTTCGGAATCCATGTGCTCAGAGCTCATGCTCCACAACAGGAGAAGCCAGCGCAACAAGAAGCCTACACCCTGCAACTAGAGCATAGCCCCTGCTTGCCACAGAAGGAGAAAAGCCACACACAGCAGTGAAGGCCCAACACAGCCACAAATTTAAAACTGAAGTGTAGAGTGTGGCATTAAGCACAGTCATGTTTTTAAACAACCGTCCCAACATCCATTCCCAGAACTCTCTTCATTTTGCAGAAACTGAGATTCTGTCCCCACGCTCCCCTCCCCCAGTCCCCGGCAACCACTATTCCGTCGGTCTCTATGAATATGGCTGCTGTAGGTTCCTTGCAGAAGCAGAATTGTACGGTGTTTGTCCTCTTGTAACTGTCTTATTTCACTTAGCTCATGTCCTCAGGGTGTGTCTATGCTGTAGGATGAGTCCAGATCTCCTTCCTTTTGAAGGGTGTTAACATGCTGGGAAAGATTGAAGGCAGGAGGAGAAGGGGATGACAGAGGATGAGATGGTTGGATGGCATCACCGACTCCACGGACGCGAGTTTGAGCAAGCTCCAGGAGACGGCGAAGGACAGGGAAGCCTGGCGTGCTGCGGTCCATGGGGCTGCGAAGAGTCAGACACGACTGAGCCATGGAACAACAAGGGCTTTTCTGGGGGTTCAGATGGTAAAGAATCTGCCTGCAATGCAAGAGACCTGGGTTCAATCCCTGNCGGACGCGAGTTTGAGCAAGCTCCAGGAGACGGCGAAGGACAGGGAAGCCTGGCGTGCTGCGGTCCATGGGGCTGCGAAGAGTCAGACACGACTGAGCCATGGAACAACAAGGGCTTTTCTGGGGGTTCAGATGGTAAAGAATCTGCCTGCAATGCAAGAGACCTGGGTTCAATCCCTGGGTGGGGAAGATCCCCTGGAGAAGGAAATGGCCACCCACTCCAGTACTCCTGCCTGGAGGAGTCCACGGACAGAGGAGCCTGACGGGCTACAGTTCATGGGGTCGCAAACTGTCGAATCCGACCGAGCAAATAACACTTTCACTTTAACCACACGCCAACATATATTTTGTGGAGCGGGGAGGGGCGGGGGAGGGACACAATTCAACCCATTACTGGGGACAGAAGACCGAGTCTTGGTCATCCCAATATTAAGAGGCAAAGAATATAACAGCAAAGAAAGTTGAGGAGTGGTGGGAGGCGGAGGGAAATCAGGAGAACGTGCCTTTAGTACCGAGGGGGAGTGATGGTCAGCGCCAGGGCTCCTTCTGGTCAAACAGGAGGTGGAAGGAGACAGGCCATCGGGGTTAACAATGGGGAGGATATTGGTGACCTGGACCAGACCTGTATTGGTGGAGGGGGAGGAGTGAAGCCTGTTGGCAGTAGGTTTGGAGAGACTGGGATGAGAAGCAGCAGGCACAGCAGGCAGATAACGCTTTTGATAAATTTTGTAATAAAAGGGAGCTGAGAAATGGGGTGATAGCTGGAGAGAGACATGCAGTCAGAGGTTTTGTAAAAATGAGAGTAGTTACTGGCTCCTTTGAATGTGAGTGAGAATTATCCAGCAGGGAGGGGAAACTGATGAAGGCGGAGGAAAGGGGGCGTGGCTGGGGCATGTCTAGAGGGCAGGGCGGTGGGACTTGGTGACCAGGGCAGGGCTGGGCACCTCTGGAAGCAGGAGGGAACAGGTGCCAGGGGTCGGGATGGTGGTGGCAGTCCCTGGATATTCTTTTTTTTTTAAAAATAATTGTATTAATATTTATTTTTGGCTGTGCTGGGTTGTTGCTGCTGTGAGCAGGCTTTCTTTAGTTGCGGCAAGCAGGGGGTACCCTCCACTGTGGTGCTTGGACTTCTTGCTGAGGTGGCATCTCTTGTTGAAGGCTCTAGGTCCCCTGGGCTTCAGTAGTTGCAGTCCGTGGGCTCAGTATTTGCCGCTCCTGGGCTCCAGAGCACAGGCTCAGTATTTGTGGCTCAGGGGCTTAGCAATCCCTCGGCCTGTGGGATCTTTCCAGATCAGGGATCAAACCCATGTCTCCCGCATTGGCAGGCGGATTCTTTACCACTGAGCCACTGGGGAAGCCCCCTGGATATTCTTATCATGTCCATCTGAAACAGAACAGGCTTGTAGGTGAGAGAGTCAGAGAGGAGGTGATGCTGACATGGTCTGGGAGGTGAGAAAGCAGAGGAGGAGTGAGTGGACCTGGGGAAGTGTAGCATGCGTGCAGAAAGAAAAACAGCTGCTGTTTGTTAGCTGCAGATTTACCCCACACCAGGCACCACGTGAATGTTACTTCACACATTTTCTCATTTAATTCTCCCATCAACTCTATGCGACATATATTTTTATTTTCCATTTTACAGATGTGGAGACTTTAAGACTTAGGAAGGTGATGTAACTTTCCTTGCGTCATATAACCTGTAAGTCTGACCTGAAGCCTGACTGCTGAACAAGTCTGTCCAAATCCCACAGGAATCCTGGGGACTTTAATTTTGTCAATTATTAAATTACATTTTTTCCCTCCTGTCTGTAGAAGTACTGATTGTTTATTTCAGAAAATTAGAAAATTCAAAGTCACATAAATGAGAAAAAAATTTTTTAATGGCTCTAATTTCACCACCCAGAAACAATCACTGTTAGAATGTGATTTCTTTGCAGTCGTTTTTTCAGTGCATATTAACAGAGGCAGATATAATGTGTTCAGCAAATCCTGTTTCCTTTCTCTTCCTGGCAGGCAACTAGACTACATTTCCCAGCCTCCCCTACAGGTGGGCATGTGATTGAGTTCTGACCAATGGAAGGTGGGAGGCAGTGATCTCTCTCTCTCACACACACACAGACACACACACACACCCATGCCTGACCCATAAGCTCTTCTGATCTTCCATGCTCTCTCCTCTTGCTGCTCACAGGATGGGAAGTGGGAAGGACTCGGTGAAGGACTCCAGGACCCTAGAGGGCAGCTAGACCATTGTCAGAAGGCTCCTGTGTTCCCAAATGACTCAGTGGGATAGAGGTCCCCCTTCCCTGAGAGTTCCATGAGGGTGTGAACCTTGGCTGTGGTGTCACTGGACTTTGGGCATTGTCAAAGCCCGAGACAGCGCCATCACATAAACATTGGAATCGTACTATAGATATAGTTTTAAGCTGATTTGTATTTATTATTATTATTATAAGAGAAGGGGACGATAGGATGAGATGGTTAGATGGCATCACCGACTCAATGGACATGAGTTTGAGGAAACTCCGGGTGATGGTGAAGGACTGGGAAGCCTGGCGTGCTGCAGTCCATGGGGTCGCAAAGAGTTGGACACGACTAAGCGAATGAAAAGCAAATTATTATTACTTACCATTTACTGCAATCTTCTTTCATATTATTAAGCAGTTTTGGATAGCTTGCTTTTAATGGTAGACCCTTATAATTATTTATTTACTCAGTCCCATATGGTTGGATATTTAGGTTGCTTCCAACATTCTGCTTTTATAAGTCATGCTCCAGTGAACATCCTCAGGGTATATCAGGTCACCAGATCTGGATATGTTCCTGTTCATTTACCTCTGTTTCCTGTCTGAGCCCCTCCTTTACCTGGGCTTAAGGAGGTGTCCCAAATCCCATCGACACCATACGTAAAAACGAGTGTAGTGGGATGAAACGTACATTCTTGGATCAAGGTGTGTTAAAATCTTGATTTTTCCAGAATTGACCTCATTTTGCCTTTGTGTCCCCTTGTCTGCTGACTTTGTGGCAGTGGAGGAGGCGGGGTGACAAAACTGAAAGTCAGCCTCTTCCTTTGTCAAACAGTCTCTTCCAGGAAAGTATCTGGTCAATTCAAAGCCCTTAGTCCTTGTGAGGGCGGTTCCTCTGCCCCCAGGGTGTCTCCTTGCCGTTTCCTGCAGGTGGATCTGGCTGCAGGGAGCTTCTGTGGTCTAAAGGGGCTGAGGAAGCAGTGTCTCGTCCTGCTTGCTGTCACTGCACCCGCTCAGGTGTGGCTGGTTTGGTATGCACTGGTCTTTGGGCATCTTGCTGATGATGTGACTGTGGACCTTGCTTTATGGACCATACTTCTCATCTCTGAGTCAAGCCTCTTCTCCTCCGTGTTGGTTTACTAGGGCTGTTGGAAACTGGATGGCTTCAAACAGCAGATATTTACTTATTCTGGAGTCTAGAAGTCTGAGATCAAGGTGCTGTCTGCCACGTTTCCTCTGAAACCTCTACGGGAGGATCCTTCATCGCCTCTGCCCACTGCTGGCAGCCCCAGGCTTGTAGCCACATCACTCCGATCTCTGCTTGCGTCTCCTCCTCTTCTCATAAGGACATTGGTCATATGAGGATGCCCATCCTAATATCCTCATCCTAACTCGGTGATGTCTTTCAAGAGCCCATTTCAAATAATTCACATTCTCAAGTACAGGGCGGGGGTGGTTAGGACCTCAACATAGCTTTCTGGGGAATACAATTCAATTGTAATAGCCTCCCTGGATCCTCAGGGCTCCCTCCGCTCAGTGTGGCAGTGAGGGTCCCTATTATGAGACTGCCCTCAGTCTCACCTGCCTGGGGACCGACAGCCGTTTCCTCTCTCCTGCAGCCTGGCCCTGCGGGCTGTAGCATCAGGCCCAACATGGATACATCCCTGGCAGGGGACACAGGCACTACCTTGGGTGTCTGCATAGCCCCGAAAGTGAAAGTGAAGTCACTCAGTTGTGTCAGACTCTTTGGGACCCCATGGACTGTAGCCTGCAGGCTCCTCCGTCCATGGGATTTTCCAGGCAAGAATACCGGAGTGGGTTGCCATTTCCTTCTCCAGGGCGATCTTCCCGCCCCAGGGATCTAACTCAGATCTCCCCCATTGCGGGCAGACTCTTTACTGTCTGAGTCACCAGGGAAGCCCTTCCCATTCCCTGAACCTACCTGAATCATCCTGCTGCCCAAGGACCCTCCGACCATCTCCTCCTGCCCTGAAAGGGCCTTCCACTTGCCCGCACTGTCTGGCAACAAATCTTTTTCTCTGTGCTACCGATGTTATCCCACATTCCGTCACGGGACAAAAGCCTCATGGTTTAAGTTTCATGGTGGTGGCAATTCGAGAGAGAAGAGGAAAAAAGTACTGAATTAGCAAAAGGGAGAACACAGCAGGAAACATTTCAAAGATCCTACGCCTGTTAAAATGTTTTTGATGGTAAGCCCTATTTGGCTTGACCTTTGAAAGTCTAAACAGATGAAAACCCTGGTCTCCCTTTATCTGGAAGCCTGTTACTCCCATAGTAAATCCTGGCCAGACTTTCCTGTCTTTTCCTCCAAAGGCTTCTGGCCTTTGATTTCTTCTTCTGGGACACCTTCCTCCTACCCCCTGTGCTGGGGCGTTTCCAGCTCATGCTGTGGTTCTCAGCTTGGACTACACTTCATTGGTGAAGCTCTTCCCGAGCCCCAGGCAGGTAACCCGCTACGACACGTGGCCATCACCCATTACACTCGCACCTGCGTGTTTTCCGTCTGTGACCCGCAGCAGACCGCAGCTTCGTGGGGGCAGGAGCCACACATGCTTTGTTCTTGTGTTCCCACTCTTGGCACTTGGTAGGACCCCACCCAGTGTTGGGTGAAGGAAGGAAAAGCAGTGAAAGTGACACGACATTGTTTTGTATTAGACTGAACCACGTGAGCGTCCAACAAAATGTGGTCAGTTTTGACCTCCAAGAATTGCAGTTGCCTGTGACTGAGGCCTTCCCAAGCTCTCCTTTTTTTTGTGGACTCCCATCACTGGGTGACGATCAGGTTCCTAGCTGAATGAGGGGGCTGAGGATGGTCTGAAATCTCCTGGGGCTCGCCTTTCCCTCTTCCCCTCTCGTGTTGGCCATCAATCTTTCCAGGCCCAGAAGATTCTGAGTTGGGTGAGTCTGAATGTGTGTGATCAGATAGCCCACGTGGTTTAGCCTCCTTCTCCGATTTCTAATTGTTTTCCGGTTTCTCCATGCCCTCCTGAGTTACCTTCCTGCATCATGGCTTGGAGGTTGACCACCATATGAGCTGGTGTAGCCTCGCTGGTAAGAGCAATGGATTTAGTGTCAGACAGCCCTCAGTGTGGGGCCTGGCACACAGTAGGTGTTCGATAAATGCTTGAGGCATGATGGAAAACAGATTGGAGTTTGAGTCCCAGCTGTGCTGCTTATTAGCTTCGAGGTCTTGGGCAAGTTACTTACCCTCTCTGAGTCTGTCTCCTCACCTATCCACTGGGGGTAACCATGTACCCACCAGGTGGAGATGATGGAGCTAAAGGGCTTTGTTGGCCTTGGGTTTGGGTCCACGTGAGGCTCATAGTAGTGGGAGTTGACGGTGGTGGGTGTCTCTCAGCAGTGTCCTCTCTTCTCTTCCAGAATGTTCTAAGCCTCTCTTATCTGGCTTCCCAACTTCCTGTCTCTTCCACTCCGGCCACCCTGTGCCCCTCACCCAAGGATTAATCAGTGCTGTCGTCTGCGGTCTTATCACTTTCTGCTCAGAGCTCTGCAGGAGCTCCTCCTTGTCCCTCAAGTGATGTCCAGGCTCCTCCTGTGACCTCTGAGAGGCTCTCTGAGGCCGGCCTCACCCAGGCACATTTCCAACCTCGGCTCTGATGACACTCCTGTGCTTCAACCACACGTGTCTGTCACTTGTTGTTTCTGCCTCAGCCCCACCTAGCTTCCAGACTCCTGTTCCACTCAAGCTGTTCCTTCCACCTGGGATGTTCTTACCTCACCAAATGAGACGATGTTTGTCAACAAACTTTGATGTCAGATGGCCAACATAAAAAAAAAGAAAAGAGAAGAAGAACAGGAAATAAGAGGTTGGAGAGGATGCAGATACTCTGAAGCCCTCCTGTTCTCCTGGTAGTCGTGTAAAATTGTGCAACTGCGGTGGACACCACTATGGAGGTTCCTCAGACAGCTAAGCGTACAAGTTATCACACGATCCAGCAATCCTACTTCCGGGTGTGTATCCCAAAGAACTGGAAATAGGAACTTGAAGAGATATTTGTACGCCTATGCTCATAGCAGCATCGTTCCCAGCAGCCAAGAGGTTCAGTTCAGTTCAGTCATAGAGTGTATCTGGAAGGACAGATGGAAGATATCTAGGAGAATTCTTTTAGACAGTCATTTAAATTATTTTTCTTTACTGACCTTCATTCTTAAAGGACACACATTTGAGTCTGGGTTTGTCATTTCTAAGGACCATTCTAGAGTCAAATTATATTTTAGGATGAAATGACATGATCCAATGTATACTCCCGAACCATGCATGGCTACCAAAGTTATTCAACAACATGAGAGAGCTGAAAGTGTCAGTTTGACAGTGCAAAGAATCCAAGGAAGATCAGAGAAAGCAGACCAACAAGTCATCTGGTAGATTTCAGGCAGAATAGCTAACCCAGGACATCGATGGATTCCAGAACAAGCAGAGCAATAGCAATGCACTGTTCTGTTCATATAATTTCACTGCTGGTTTATTCCACCGTCACTACTGACACACTATTTCTTTTCTTGAGCATACTTGTACAGCAGTAATTCTGCAGAAATCAGCAGTGCCCTTTTCATTCTCACAGCCTGAAAAGGACTTTTGGTTGTATAACTATCTCAATAATTATTCTGCAGTTTTACCACCAGTTATAAAATACAAGCATTTGGTTTTCGGTAGACCCTTTGTATCTATGACACATTTAATAAATTCCATAAAACTTATTTAACAATTACATGTGTCTGGAAATGTTCTATCTGCTAGGAATAAAATAATGAAGTAAAGTCCTACCTACAGGGCTGACCAGTTAATGTCTGAAACCTTTTTGTAGTGATGACAAGACTAGGCAACTCTGGGAAAATGTATGGCTTAGGTAAAAAGTATTATTAAAGAGTTGATTGAGTAAATCCATATAATAATCATGGCTCAGACTTTTATATTCATTTCATATATGTGCAAAGTTATAGTCCTTGCTTATATACAGAATTTATATTTCTGCAGAAAACACATACTAGTCTAGGCATTATACTGTTCTCTACTCTTTTTCTGTCTTTAGTGCCATTGTGTGAATTTATAGAACAACAGACAGTCCTCCATTCATGGAAGATGGAACACTGTCAAGCGGAGCACAACATTATGTATGTATTAAATATTTGTGAAGATGTACAGAATAGGAATGCTGATTTGCATTTTATTTTTATTTCAAGGGAGCAGAGATAAGCTGTGCTACACACAGTCACTGATGCATGAATGCTTCCCTATTTGTTCCGCTTTCATCCACTGCAGTACCTGGCATCATCTTCTTGCTTGGTATTTTATTAGAAGGAAAGGTAGTGGGCTGGTTTGAAGAATAAAGTTCAAGGTTTCTTTAATTTTTTTTTTTTTACATTTTTCATTGTATTGCACCATGTCAAGTAAGCATGAACCACTGTGTACAGTATATTGAATTTTCTTCAGGTAGTTCAAAACAAATTAATTCTCTGCCCACACATCATTTAAAGTACTAATTCCCTGTGCAGCCCAGCACACTTCAGGCTGTACCTGTTCAGCATTTCAAGTTAAGGCACTATACCATAAACACCTGTTAAAGGTTATAGCCATCTGTTTCCTCAAGAAATCTAAATTCTAATAATATGAAATTAACAGATGGGAAAGAGCTGTAACCTCAGCTCTGAAGAGGGTAACTGCAACCTGTGAATTAACATAGTGCCATTTTGCTGGTAATTGTTTGCAATGGCCATAGGGACACAGTTCAAGGATCATGGCCCATTAGTAACATACTTTGTTTTTGTACAGGGATAGTTGAGATAGAAAGTATTTCTTAATGATTTCTAAAACTCCACGTTTAGGTGAATCTTTCTTCTCTCAATGAAGGAGCACAATAATTAAGATATGATGAAATGTGGTTCAGCATATGATAGTCCTGAGGGTAATGAAAAGATACCTTTGAGACTGGAAATGGCAATGTTTTAAATAAGAAATTAAAGTTGGTTACAATCCACTTGCATAAAATTAAGTAGAAAAAAATGGAAATTGGGAGAAAATTCACAGCAGATTGTATGGATATTCAGGAACTAGTCCTTTTCATATTCACAAATAATTGAGAAGATGCCTGTTTCATGAAGGCTAATTTAGAAAAAAAATAAAAAATAGACCTCGGGGTTGGGTTTTGTTTTCCTTTGCTTTGCAAAATTAGCATGTCTTTGTGTTGTGTTCTTTTTCTGATCATAAAAGTAATGCCTGCTCAATATAAATAATTCAAACCATACAGAGTGCTCAAAGTGGAAATGAAAGGTAGCCATGATTTCATGCTCCACAAACCTGAGCAACAAACATCAATAAATCTCTTTTATTTTTCCAATTAATGACTCGAGAACCCACATGCTAGCTTCATAAGAAGTCTACTATCTATCTCATGGGGCTGGCCCCAAGCTGTCCACATTTCATAGGAGCTAAGTAGCCCCAGTCATAACCAATTCACAATATGAAGAGGGAACCCAAGCGTGAGCTCACGTTGGTCATGTGGTGCCTTTTGCAACCCACACTATCAGTGTTGAAATCTGTCCTTTACTTTGTTTCCAAAGGGGACAGTCTATACTAAAAATGCTCAGTGCGCACATCTCTGCAGTCCACTGTAGGTTTGGTTCACAGACCCTACCCTGGCCACCCACTGAGGTAGTCCAAGTTGGCCCCCATACGGGATGTATCAATCTTCTGTTGCTCCCATGACAGATGAAGAAATAAAAGAAAATCATACACATGAAAACTAGCTAAGGCTTTATATTAAGAGCTTGCTATGTGATAGTCAGCCACCATCACTTTTGTTTGGCAGAAACCTGAGGGCATGCAGGTGAGTGTGGTTGGCTCTCCATATCTATGGGTTCCACATCTGCAGATTCAAGCAACCTCCAATCGAAAGCATGGGGGAGGAAAAAACTTCTAGAAAGTTCCCCCAAAGCAAAACTTGAATTTGCTTCACCCTGGCAACAATTTACATAACATTCACATTGTATTTTTTTAGTTTATTTAGGGTAATTGCTTTACAGAATTTTGTTGTTTCTGTCAGATCTCAACATTAATCAGCCATAGGTATATATATATAACTTTCGGACCTCCCACCAATCTCCCACCCCATCCCAGACCTCTAGGTTGATACAGAGCCCCTGTTTGAGTTTCCTGAACCATACAGCAAATTCCCCTTGGCTAACTATTTCACATACGGTAATGTAAGTTTCCATGTTACTCTTTCCGTATATCTCCATTAACATTGTATTTACAAGGCATCCATGGTGGCTCAGTTGGTTAAGAATCGGCGTACAATGCAAGAGACCTGGGTTCGATCCCTGGGTTGGGAAGATACCCTGGAGAAGGAAATGGCAACCCAATCCAGTATTCTTGCCTGGGAAATCCTATGAAGACAGAAGCCTGGTAGGTTACCGTCCTTGACTTCACAAAAAAGTCAGATGCCACTGAGTACAAAGGGGTGGAACTGACTCTTTCTAGGACCATAAACTGACTCTTAGTAGAACTGACTCTTAATTCCACATCTGTGGGTTCTGCCGATTAAGGTCCATCTAGTCAAAGCTATGGTTTTTTCAGTGGTCATTTATGGATGTGAAATTTGGACTATAAAGAAAGCTGAGCACCAAAGAATTGATGCTTTTGAACCGTGGTATTGGAAAAGACTCTTGAGAGTCCCTTGGACTGCAAGGAGATCCAACCAGTCCATCTTAAAGGAGATCAGTCCTGAGTATTCATTGGAGGGACTGATGTTGAAGCTGAAACTCCAATATTTTGGCCACCTGATGTGAAGAGCTGATGTGAACACTTGATGTGACTCACTGGAAAAAAAAAACCCTGATGCTGGGAAAGATTGAAGGCAGGAGGAGAAGGGGATGACAGAGGATGAGACGATTGGATGGTATCAGCAACTAGATGGACATGAGTTTGAGCAAGCTCTGGGAGTTGGTGATAGACAGGGAAGCCTAGCATACTGCAGGCCATGAGGTCACAAAGAGTCAGACACAACTGAGCAACTGAACTAAACTGATGCATTCTGCATCTGCAGATTCAATCAACCTCAAATAAACAGCATTAGGGAAGCAAAAAAAAAAAAAAATCCAGAAAGTTCCCCAAAAGCAAATCTTGAATTTGCATTACACAGGCAATTATTTACATAGCATTTACATTATATTAGGTATTATAAGTAACCTAGAGATGATTTAAAGTGTGTGTGATAATACAAATAGGTTATATGGAGACAGTTAAACCATTTTATGTAAGAGAAGGGCTTCCCCGGTAGCTCAGACGGTAAAGCAGGAGACCTGGGTTCGATTTCTGGGTCGGGAAGATCCCCTGGAGAAGGAAATGGCCACCCACTCCAGTATTCTTGCCTGGAAAATCCCATGGACCGAGGAGCCTGGTGGGCTACAGTCCATGGGGTCGCAAAGAGTCAGACACTACTGAGTGACTTCACTTTCTTATAAGAGAAATGGGCATCTCTGGATTTTGGTATCCACAGAACCGATTCAAGGAACAATTTTATACACGCTTACAGCTTAAAAAAGAGAGAGAGAGAGAAAGCTTAAAGAGTACCTTGATTGCAGGCTGCTATCATGGGGAAACTGGAAGAAGGCTAATTAGAAGCAAGGGAGTCTATGTGTTTGGTTATGGAAACCAAATATGGAAAGCATATTTGGCTTTCTCTGGCTTGTCTTAAGTTAAAAAATGGGGCAAAGAGTGAAGCTGGTTGGTCAAGTCCTGATGCCTTGGGGTCCATTGTTATACAGGTGGTGGTTTTCCCTCCTGGACTGGTTGCTACAGAGGTTGAAGGTCAGCTCTATATTTTTATATGTGATCTGGCTATTGCTCATTTGTACATTCAGTGTCTTACAAAGTTATCATAAACAGTGTTACCATAAACAAAAATACATGATTATTATGTCACAGTTCTGTAGGTCAGAAATCTTATAAAGGTCTCATAAGGCTAAGATCAAGCTGTTAACAAATGATGTTTCATTGGAGGCTCACTCAGATTGATGGTTGAATTTAATTTCTCATGGTTCCAAGACTGTATCTCAGTATTTTTGCTGCTTAAATAAACCAAAGGCATTTCCCAGTTTCTAGAGGCAACTGCATCCCTTGGCTTTGTGACCCCTTCTTTTAACTTCAGAGTCAACAATGGTGGCCTTCTGCTGTTTAAGTTGCTATGGCACCAATAGGAAACTAACACAGGCGTGAAGGATGAAGAGGGGTTTATTAGACAGTCGGATGTATGAATGTAAATACTAGGTGATAGGGTGGGAGGGCCTTCAAAGCAGAGGGACTAGTGTATTAAAAGCATTGAGTCATACAAGAGCAGAATGTGATTCAGGAATGGAGACCTAGTTCTAGCGCAGGAATAGAGACATAGACACAGAGAATGGGTGGGGGGACATGGAGGGGGACAGGGAGGGTGAGATTAATTGGGAGAGAAGGAACGACACAACCATGTGCAAAACAAACAGCTAGTGGGAAGCTGCTATATAGCACAGGGAGCTCAGCTCGGTGCTCTGGGGTGGCTTAGAGGTGTGGGAAATGGGGAGCAGCTGAGAGGGAGGTCTAAGAGGGCGGCAATATATGTATACATATAGCCGAATCACTTTGTTGTACAGCAGAAACTGACACATTGTAAAGCAATTATCCTGCAACTTAAAAAAAGAGTTGGTTGAAATTGTCAGAACTTAGAGTATAAATACTGGGACATTGTAAAACTACAATGTCCAACCCATGTAAATTCAAGATACTTGTATTATCTTGCTAAATACTTAAGACTTTTTTTTTTTCCCTAACCCTGCAAAGGTAACCGACATACCAGTTATTCATATATGAGCAACAAGCAGATTTCAAAACATCCTTGCTTTAAAATTGCTTGGAAGTGAGTTATATAGAGAAGAATTCTGTATCTGCCAGTCACGAGCTGTATGTCCTGGGTGAATTTACTTAACTTCATGGACTCTCCATTTTCTCATCTGTGAGACAGAGATAACCACAACTTGCACACATGTTGTGAGCATTAAATGGAAAAATATAACTTCATTTCTTAGAAAAACTCAGAATACTAACAGTTATAACAGTTTTATTTTATACCTAAAATATATTCATTTCTAGATCTAAATCTACAAAGAGATTAATTAGGTCAGTGGATCTTTACTCCTGGAAAGATGAAGGATATGTTGACACTCAGCTGGGCATGTCAGCATAACTAACAACTTAACAACTGGCTGAGGTCACATTTCAATTTGCACAGAGACATCCAAGACATGTTTAAAGTACTGGCATCATTGAGCTGCAAGCCATCACTTATCCACACTAAATTAGATTAATACCATGGAGACCATTTTATGTCACAATAGATTATTTGTTTACTTAATATCTAGTTGGTATTTATAGTGAAGTAAATTGTTTCCTCCAATTGGCTATTAATTTCATATATCAATTTATTCAGAAATGTGGTTTCTGGTTGCATGACCCTTAGGAAATAAGGATGACAAGAATAAATGGCAATGGCCTCCATGTCTAATATATAATTGGATTATCTCTAGTTTTCAAAACCTGGTTGAATTTTGTCAGTTTTTCCTTACAGCATTTGCCATTTTTCATACAGAAAGACAGGAATAAGATATTAAATGAATTACAGTTTACCTTTGAGAAATCTCACAGTAGAAACATGAATTTTAGGAGAAAATTATTATTTGGAGTGTGCTGTCTCATTTTTCATTTCTTAGACTAGCCCTTTGAGATTTGGATACCCAGTTCACACTGAAAAATTAATAACTAAAAGCAGCCCAAATAAAAATGTTCTGTGGCAATTTTTGGATTATAGATATATACTTCATACAGTTCTATGTATATATATGTATTAGTTTCAGTTCAGTTCAGTTCAGTCGCTCAGTCGTGTCCGACTCTTTGCGACCCCATGAATCGCAGCACGCCAGGCCTCCCTGTCCATCACCATCTCCTGGAGTTCACTCAGACTCACGTCCATCGAGTCCGTGATGCCATCCAGCCATCTCATCCTCGGTCGTCCCCTTCTCCTCCTGCCCCCAATCCCTCCCAGCATCAGAGTCTTTTCCAGAGTCAACTCTTCACATGAGGTGGCCAAAGTACTGGAGTTTCAGCTTTAGCATCATTCCTTCCAAAGAAATCCCAGGGTTGACCTCCTTCAGAATGGACTGGTTGGATCTCCTTGCAGTCCAAGGGACTCTCAAGAGTCTTCTCCAACACCACAGTTCAAAAGCATCATGTGACTGGTGATAGAAGCAAGATCCGATGCTGTAAAGAACAATATTGCATAGGAACCTGGAATGTCAGGTCCATGAATCAAGGCAAATTGGAAGTGGTCAAACAAGAGATGGCAAGGGTGAACGTCGACATTCTAGGAATCAGCGAACTAAAATGGACTGGAATGGGTGAATTTAACTCAGATGACCATTATATCTACTACTGCGGGCAGGAANTCTCTGCTTTTGAATATGCTATCTAGGTTGGTCATAACTTTTCTTCCAAGGAGTAAGCGTCCTTTAATTTCCTGGCTGCAATCACCATCTGCAGTGATTTTGGAGCCCCCCAAATAAAGTCTGACTTAAAACAACCCAAATGTCCATAGGCGGATGAGTGATTAACAAAATGCGGTTCATCCATACAATGAGATACTATTCAGCCTTAATAAGGAATTCTGACAACTGCTACCATGTCTCACTAATATTATACTAAGTAAAAGATGCCAGCCACAAAAAGACAGAAATTGTGTGACTCCACTTACGTCCGCGTGCGTTAGTCACTTGGTCACGTCTGACTGTTTGCGACCCCACAGACTATAGCCCGCCAGGCCCCTCTGTCCATGGGATTCTCCAAACCAGAATGCTGGATTGGGTTGCCATGCCCTTATCCAAGGGATCTTTCTGACCCAGGCTTGAACCAGTGTCTCTCGTGATTCCTCCATCGCAGGTGGATTCTTTACTGCTGAGCCACTAGGGAAGCCCAATTCCGCTTATATGAGGTTCCTAAAGTAGCCAAGATCATAGAGTCAGAGGACTTCCTTGGCGGACCAGTGGTTAAGACTCCATGCTTGCAAGGCAAGGGGCATGGGCTCGATCCCTGGTCAGGGAACTCAGGTCCCACACGCCAGGTGGTGTAGCCAAAGAATAATAACAGTAAAAAAAGGATCATAGTCAGAGAGTAGCCTGTGTGGTTGCCATGGAGTGAGGGAGGAGGGAGTGGGGAGTCATTGTTTAACAGAGATTCAGTTGGGGAAGATGAACATAGTTCTGGAGATGGGCGGCTCAACAATGTGAATGTGCCTGATGCCACTGAGCTTGTGCTTGAAAATGGTTAAGATGGTAAACGCTGTGTTTTGTGTATTTCGCAATTGAAGAGCAAAAAAAAAAGACTTTGAAGATTGCCTTTGCTAGAAGCCACCATCAAGAGATGTCCTCGTGTAGCGGGACAGAGGGTGGTCTGCATAGAGGCTTCAGGCAGCCCTCTGCCCTGCCGCTGGAGCCAGGCCCCCTGGAACATTCGCGAGTCCACCATGAGAAGACCGAGACCTCCACGATAAGCAGGGCTGCTCCAGGGCCCCCTCTGTCCTCCTCCTCTCCTTACCTGGCCTCACCTCTCAGTTCCCTGAAGTCCTCTCCTCCAGAGACTTTTCAGCCCCTCCCCCAGTGGCCACTTCCAAGGCCACACCTGGATCTTGGCTTCTCCAGGGAGAGCCTCCCCCGCCTGGAGTCTCCACTACCAGCCTCTCTTTCTACAACTCCTGTGTTTCCTACCTCCTGTCTTTCCACACAGGCCCTCTGAGACCTTGAACCTGATCATTCCTTGCCCGGCAACCTGTGACCCCCTTTCCCCTGTTCTTCCCCTCCCCGTCACCTCTGCCTCTCCTCACTCAGGTTACAGATGAATCCCTCGGTTGCATCCACCCTCAGCCCCCTGCCCTTTCCCTCCACCTATTTGTTGGACAAATGCTGGTCCCAGTGGAGCCCAGCGTGCTGCCTTTAGTGCTCCGGCCCCCAGGCATGGAACTGCTGAGGGGCCTTTGCATCTTTTCGTCTCCATTGCTCTTCTCTGGCTTCTCTGCAGCGCCGTGTCACCCGCATCCCCTCCCCTGGATCATCCTTATCAGCAGGCAACAAACACGCTGGAATGCCTCCCACATTAAAAAAAAAAAAAAAAAAAAAACCACCCTTGACCCCCAAATCTCCCAGCTTCAGCCCTGTTTATCTGACTCTTCTAGGACACTCCATCATCAGGGTGGTCTCTCCATGACCCGTCTCCTCCTGTGACCCCTGAGCCCACTGCAATCAGTGACCTCTGAGCCACTCCACGCAAACAGCCTTTGCCAAGGTCGGTGCTGACCACTGTGTGGCTGGCCCCCAAGGTTACCCTCGGTCTACTCGCCAGCAGCAATGGGCACAGCTGGCCACTCCCTCCGCTCTGAACACGCCCTTCTCTTGACCTCCCACCTTTCCTCTTGCTCCCTGTCTCCCTGTTAACCTGGACCTGCCCCAGGGCTGGATCCTGACTCCGCTTCTTCTGTCTGTCGCAGCTCTCCATGGATGGTCTCTTCCTTCCATGGGGCTGAGAACCAGCTTTCCAGGGACACCCCCCTGCCAAAAGCTGCCTGCCTATAGCCGGCCCCCTGCACCTGCACTCCAGGCCTCCCCAACATCTCTGGTGGACAGCTCACGGCTCCTGACGCTTAACCGGTCCCAAAGAGTGTGTCCCCCACCTGCTAGCCTCCAACGTGCCCTCCCACAGCAAATGGAAACACCTTGCTTTCATTTTCTCAGGTCAAAACGCTGGAAGTGTCCTCGACTCCTGTCGCTCTCGTATCCCATCCAGACCAGCGAGTCTTGTCAGCTCTAACTTGAAACACACAGGAAACCTGGCCTCTTATCCTGGGCTCCTGGGCCCCTGGGCCCCGGGCCCCGGGGGCCAGCGGCCATCCCTACTCCTCTGTATTAGCTGACCTTCTCCAGGCTTCACCCTCTCGTTCCTCTTCAGCCTGTATTCCACACTGAAGCCCAAACCATCCTTTTAAAATGCAAGTCCAACCATGTCTCTCCCAGGCTCAGAATCCTCCAGCGGCTTCTCAAGGCAAGGAGAGGGGGGTTGCAAAGCCCTTGTTCCCCAGTCCTGATCTGATCCCACCTCTCCCTTACCTTGCCGATCCCTTCTGAGCCCCGCTGAGGGCAGGGCTGTGTGTTTGGTCTTGGCTGGCTCCCCTGGTACGGTGACCCACACCCAGGCCACACAATGGTGCAAACTGGATGAATGAGTAAGCGAGGAACAGGCCACGGCCTTTCCCTGGGAGGCTCCACCCTGCGCTGGAGCCCGGCCCAGCTTCCTCCAGTCCCTCCGCCTGCCCCGGGCTGCACCTGGCCCCCGGCCCTTCCCCCTAGGCCAGGTGTGCAGCCTCAAGAACTGTTCTGTCTGGTTGCCAACTTTCGTCTGCAAAGGGGGTGCCCCAGGGACCAAGGATTTGTGGGGCTACCAAATCCTCGTGAGCCCGTGTGAATCTCGTGGTTACCCTCCCAGGGGCCCTTCCTTCCACTGGTGGGCGTGGCAGAGGGAGCAGCGACCACGCCCCCTTATGACACACCCCCTTTGGCTACGCCCCTTCAAGCCGCCCAAGCTCCAGGAAGCCCAGACTTGCAAAAGTTGGCATCCAGGAGTCAGGTCCCTCAGGCTTCTCATCTTCACTTTGAGGAGGGGGAGGCCACTTGTCCCAAACGGGGAGTCGAGGAATCCACATTCAAGCTCAGAGCCTGTTGGGGGGAGCTTAAGGACCCCTCCAGCACGTGTGTCCCCAAATAGCCAGGAGCCTTGCTTCTCACTTCTGACATGACATGACACCAGGAGCTGAACAGAAATAGAACTGCAGGGATCTGCTCCAATCTGCAGACTAAACTGAATTAATGTATAGGAATTCTCAGTTTTAAGTTTCTTTACTTAAAATTTTCTTATATGCTTAACACCTGCCAATACTTGTCTGTACGTAACATTCAATAATAATAATTGCTGTCACCTATGCCAGTCTGGGCCTTTCCCAGTGGCTCAGCGGTAAAACATCCTCCTGCAACGCAGAAGATGTGGGTTCCATCCCCGGGTTGGGAAGATTCCCTGAAGAAGGGAAGGGCAATCCACTCCAGTATTCTTGCTGGGAAAAATCCATGGACAGAGGAGCCTGGTGGGCTACAGTCCATGGGATCGGAAAGAGCTGGACACGACTGAAGCTACTCAGCAGCATGCCAATGTTATCTATTAGACATATCCCAGGCATTGTGTGCTTTCCATACAAATGTCTGGAAATCTGCAGAAAGCCTGTGTTGGGTCAGTGCTACCATCTTAACTGCAGAGGAGAAAACAAGATCCGAGAAGGGAAACCAGTTGCCTAGAATCACACAGCTGGCTTGGATGCAGCTGCGATTTGAACCCAGGTCCAGGGAGCACCAAAGCCCCTGCTCTACCCATCACCCTCTTCCATCTCCTTTTTCCCTTTTTTGGCCAGTCTGCTAGGCATGTAGGATGTTAGTTTCCTGACCAGGGTTTGAATCTGTGCCCCTGCGTTGGAAGCGCAGTCTTAACCACTGGACCACTGGGAAGGTCCCGTCCCTGTCTCCTTCTTGTTGGCACCAGAGCGCTTAGATATTTTAGGAGAATGCTTTCCGGTTGCCATCTGTATCTCACGGTAGGTGTCCTTGTTTTTTAGGCGTTCTGCCCCGCCGTTGCGTTGTGCTTAGTTGCTCAGTAGTGTCCGACTCTTTGGGACCCAAAGACTGTAGCCCACTAGGCTCCTCTGTCCATGGAATTTTCCCATGGAATGGGTTGCCATTTCCTACTGCAGGAGATCTTTCCGACCCAGGGATCGAACCCGTGTCTCTTGAGTTTCCTGCATTGGCGGGCGGGTTCTTTATCACCAGGCCACCTGGGAAGCCTGAGTCCTTTGGAGAGGGGCGCTCCTGTTTCACTTGCTGAGATGTGACTTTCAGGCTAAGATCTAGGAGGGGTCAAGGTAGCAGTTGCTCAGGGTGACCCGAGGGGTGGGGTGGGAGGCCTGGGGGCTGGCCTTGTCAACTACTGGCCCTCCTGCTTGCCTACTCCCTGACCAGAGAAGACGACTCTGAGGACCCTGGGGGTGAGGGTCCTGGGACTGAGCATTTATCGTGAGGGGTCTGCGTGTAAGCAAGGGGGTCTCCCCACAGCCCCAGCTAGGCCCTCACTCGCAGAATTACCATTCTAGGCTGCAAAGGGCTGTTCATCTTTGAATTCATCCTGCCATTTGGATCTAAGGCAAATGCTCCCCAGACAGAGCCTGGGAACTCCTGTCTTCTCCCCACCAGAGCTGATCACACTTTATGGGGCGGGGGGGTTACAGAAGTTTCCGGATCTCACAGAGTGTCCAGGCTGCTCTCTGAACTGGAGGGGAACCAGGTGAGTTGTGGGGTCAGAGTAGGGAGCATTATGGGCTTCCGAAGCAGGTCATGGCTCAGTGGGACCCATGTGGACAGAGGCTTCCCTGCCCGCACTTGGGCCGAGTGATCTCCTGGCACCTGAGACATATGCCGCCAGCCTGTGTGTCTGGCCCCTGACACTGCCAGCCAGTGTGCAGCAAGGACTGTCTCTGCCTCCTCTGCTTTGGGGAGACAGAAGGGACAGACAGCTGCCAGCCCTTTCGTGGATGAAGTGCTCCTTCCGTCTTGGCCTCCCACGTGGAGGACCATCAGGGACTGCCCTAGCGCCCTGGTGAGTTTCTCACTCTCTCTGTCATCACTGCCTATTTTCACTCACATATCCCTCCCTAAGACTTAGAACTGCATTCTCATAAAGGAAATTGTTTAGTGTATGTAATGATTATCATCTGACGTGCCTACTTCACTGAGAAATCAAGAGGATAGTTTGTGAAGATTTGGGGGGTGGCCTCCTTCCTCTTGGAGAAGGAAAATGGCAACCCACTCCAGTGTTCTTGCCTGGAGAATCCCATGGGCAGAGGAGTCTGGTGTTAGTTTTAGGTCTTTATATAACTGTTCAACTTCAGCTTCTTCAGCATTACTAGTTGGGGCATAGACTTGGATTATTGTGATCTTGAATGGTTTGCCTTGGAAACGAACAGAGATCATTCTGTCATTTTTGAGACTGCACCCAGGTACTGCATTTCAGACTCTTTTGTTGACTATGAGGATTACTCCATTTCTTCTAAGGAATTCTTGCCCACAGTAGTAGATATAACGGTCATCTGAGTTAAATTCACCCATTTCCAGTCCATTTTAGTTCGCTTATTCCTAGAATGTCGACATCCACTCTTGCCATCTCCTGTTTGACCACTTCCAATTTGCCTTGATTCATGGACCTGACATTCCAGGTTCCTAGGCAATATTGTGTTTTGCAGCATCGGACTTGACTTCCATCACCCGTCACACCCACAGCTGGGCACTGTTTTCCCTTTGACTCCGTCTCTTCATTCCTTCTGGATTCATTTCTCCACCCTTTTCTAGTAGCATATGGGGCACCTACCGACCTGGGGAGTTCATCTTTCAGTGTCCTATCTTTTTGCCTTTTCATCCTGTTCATGGGGTTCTCAAGGCAAGAATACTGAAGTGGTTTGCCATTCCCTTCTCCGCTGGACCACGTTTTGTCAGAACTCTCCGCCATGACCCATCCATCCTGGGTGGCGCTACACAGCATGACTCATCATTTCATTGACTTAGACAAGGCTGTGGTCCATGTGATCAGTTTGATTAGTTTTCTGTGATTGTGGTTTTCACAATGCCTTTCCAACCAGTCCATTCTGAAGGAGATCAGTCCTGGGATTTCTTTGGAAGGAATGATGCTAAAGCTGAAACTCCAGTACTTTGGCCACCTCATGCGAAGAGTTGACTCATTGGAAAAGACTCTGATGCTGGGAGGGATTGGGGGCAGGAGGAGAAGGGGACGACAAAGGATGAGATGGCTGGATGGCATCATGGACTCGATGGACGTGAGTCTGAGTGAACTCCGGGAGATGGTGATGGACAGGGAGGCCTGGCGTGCTGCGATTCATGGGGTCACAAAGAGTCAGACACGACTGAGCGACTGAAATGAACTTCCCTTGTCTCTTGCAGGGAGGTAACGACAGTACCTCTCAGCAATAAATGAGGTTGGTCCCTCCCTTGCAGGGAGCCCCATCCCCAGGATCAGTGGCTGGTGGGGGGCTGTCCCCCACTGGTCAAGTCTTTCCCGATGTAGATGAGCAACCCCAGTGACATAGGAGGGGGTGATTCCAGGAGCCCTGCTGATTCCCTTTTTGTCTCTCCCTTCGTTTCCTGGAAGAGCGGCTTATGCTTTCTAATACTTTCTAACAGAACACCGTGGCAGGCAGTGACAGCCGGATAGAACCTGTTGACAACTGTTTATTTTCTGTTGTAATTTACCTTTACTTTTAGCTTCTATTTATGGCGCTGGGGGTCTTAGTTTCCACCTTCAGTATTCATATAAAGTTCCCAGATAGACACATTTACAGGTAAGAATAGTTGATTCATTTAAAGAAAAATATCAAATAATACAATGATTCAGATTGACTAGGACCTACGGAGGGTGATACCTGAAGGACCGGGCAAGACCAGCAGCTGTGGATAGAGTTTTACTCTTTCACTCTCATCAGGAGACTTGGTTGATGCTCATTTTGTGGTTGTCCCAAAGGTGGGGACATTTGGCAGGAGGGGTTGGGCCCTGGGTGCTGTGTCTGTGCTGAGTGCAGCTTCGGTGACCCTCCCTCCTCCAGCAGCCTGGCAAGGTTGGGGCTGACGTGACTCCTATTTTAAGGTGAGAAAGCTGATCAGAGAGGTCTGGTGATGTGCTCAAGGTCACACAGCCGGTGAGTTGGGGCGTGGGCCTGACTTCACCTAGGGGTGAGAGGTCTAGTGGTAGTAGGATCATTCCGGTCACCCAGTCCTCGTCATCTGGACGGGGAAGGGGCTGGAGAAATGGGAGTGTGCTGGGGTGGGAGGGGCTGGAGGGACAGAGTGGGGCCCAGGAGTCTGGGCAGTGTGTATGGGCCTTGGAAGGAGAAGCCTGGAACACAGGGACCCCGCCCTCCTGGGATCTGCTGTCCACACCACCACTCCATTCTGCAGGGGTCTCCTCTCACCAGGCACTCCCCCACCCCCACCATTGCAACCCCTGGGGCATACAATGGCATTGAGCAAGACACTTTGGGTGGGGCTGGCAATGTGTAGAGGGAGGGGTCGCTATGCTGGCCATTGGTGGCCACTGGCCTGGCACACCTGGGTGGACCTAGAGGGTTGCTGGGCACCCAGGTCTGGCTCCTGGCTGCAGAGCAGAGGTTTGGGTCTCCTCCCAACCCCCTTCCTATCCCTGTGTATCCTCTGCCCATCAGTCCCAGGAGGGGCTCTGGAGGGGCTTTGGAGGGACTCTGGAGGGGCTCTGCTGGGCAGGGTGTACTGAGGAGGGCCTCGGTGAAGGGAGCAGAGTAGGGGTCGGGGGCCTCAGCTTCCCCTTCCCTGCAGAGGGAAAGCATGAGGCCTTATGGCCAGAGGGGGTTTGGGGGCTCCTCCCTGCCCTGGTCTCCCTCCTCCCCTTAGGAGAGGTCCCAGGAGGTGCCAACACAGGGCATCCAGGCTGTCCCACTGCATCAGCTCTGCCTGCTGCTGTCTGCATCATGTCACCCCGACAGGGCTCCTGCCTTCCCCCCGCCCCATCCCGCTGTGTGGTCCGAGCACGCTAACCCCTCAAAGCGTGGAGGAGTGGACTTGTGGTAATTGCTCAATAAACTTTACCCGTGTGTTATCATTAATACCAAAGTGCTTAAAAAGCTAGAGGAATCACAGTATTTTATAATAACTATAAATGAAGCATAGCCTTTAAAAACTGAATCACTATACCGTACACCCTTAACTTACATTATATTGTGCATCTACTAGTACACTTCAATTTAAAAAATTATTGCCAGGACCCCTACTCAAAAAAAAAAAAAAAAAACACAAAAACCCCAAAAACCTGGAAGGATTAAGAGGAGCCTTTAAAGCACGGCTTTCCCTGGTGGCTCAGGTGGTAAAGAACCACCTACTAATATAGGAGACGCAGGTTCGATCCCGGGATCAGAAAGATCCCCTGGAGAAGGAAATGACAAGTATTTCCTAGGAAATCCCTCGGACAGAGGAGCCTGGTGGGCTACAGTCCATGGGGTCGCAAAGAACTGGACACGGCTGAGCACACACAGGCTTTTAAGCATGACGACGGGATCTTAGGGTAGGAGGTCCTTTTATGCAGCAGGACTGGGATGTCAGGAACCCCCTTGCCTGAAGCCTGTAAGGGAGGGCTCTGTCTTGTCCCCTCCTCCAAGATCATCCTGTGGGGGTGGGGTGCCTCCCAGACGTCCCTACGTGGTCATCCCGTGGGCTGAGCCTCCGTTCATTGTCTGGTGCTTCCGAGTGAGAACCTGAGCTGGGCGTCCCAACACCTTCTTCGGTAACTCCACCCCTGGTGTGGTGCCTGGCATGGAACGGGCATGGAACTTTTGTGAATCAGTGAAGGGTGGCATCGCGGTTATCCGTCTCTGCCTCACAGAGGACGCTGAGGCTGAGAGGTGAAGTCACTTGCCTGAGGACACACAGGAGGGTGGTGGCGAGTGAGCCCTCCAGTCAGAGCCAGGCGCCTCCCCGCAGAGCTCCCTGCCTTGGCCCCACACCCTCCTGGGCAAGCCAGGATTTTACATCCATTCGGGCCCAGTGGGCTGAGAACACGGGGCAGGGGTGTTGGAGGCTGTGGAGCTGATCTGTCCTGCTGTGCTTGGCAGGAGGCTTCGCAGATCCAGCAGGCTGAGAAGGGAGCAGGAATCCGCAAACATGTTAATTATCTCAAGTTCAACAGCCATGGCTCCTGTCGGGGACCAGGAGGCAGGTTCTGTCTTTGCTTGTTGTTTCATTACTTTCTAAGTCTGGGACCAGTGGCTTCTGGATGGAGTCCTATTAAACTTCCATCTATTGGATTCATCCATCCATCCATCCATCCATCCATCCATCCGTCCATTCAGGAAAATATTCTCAAAACTGAAAGACTCCTTAGAGACACCGCCACTTACCCTGAGTTTGTTTGCAAGTGGGAAAATGATGATTTCATTGATTCCACATTTCTTGATCGCCTGTGATGTGCTGGTCAGGTGGTCTAGTTCAACACCCGAAACACCATAGCTGCCATCCGTCTTGTAACTTGAACTCCTCACCCCACATTGTACTGTGTGCGTTTCCCCGTGTGTCAGATTTCCTTGTGAGCGCTGCTGCGCGGTGTGGGACGCCATGCCTCAGGGGTCTGCCGCCTGGATGACCGGGAAGGGGAGACCCTCCCCCGTTCAAACGGGGTCCCTCGGCACCCCTCCCCTCTGTCCAGGGACCCCATCCTCAGGCTTCAAGGCCTGGCTCAGTTCTGCCTCCTCCATGAAGCCTGCCATCCCCCGCCACCCCAAGCCTGTGCCTTTTCCTCCAAAGTCTGTGACTCTCTGCCTCGCCTTCCCTACCCCTAGCTCTCTTACCCCTCCTCCTCCTTGTAAATGTAACATCGCTTCTCTTGCTTTCCAAGCTTCAGGTCAGAGCTCAAAAGTCACCTTGTCAGGAACCTCCAGGACCACCCCTTGTAGTAATACTTCTCTCATCCCTCTGTTTATCCCCAGGCCCACAGGTCTGTTCATTCAGGAGAGAGACTTCTGTTGAAGGGGTTGGGTAACTGCTAAATGCAGAAAGACCTGCTTTATAGGGCTGCCAGATTTAGCAACAAAAAGAAAAGTACAGCACAAATCTCAGATAAGCAACAACTTTCGAGTATAAGTATATCCTGACTATTGAATGGGATATACTTATACTTTGAAAATATGTTGTTTATCTCGAATTCAAATGTAACTCAGCGTTTTGTACTTCACCTGGTAACCCTACTCCCTTCCGCTCCTCTTTGCCCCCTTGTCAGGCATGCTCAGTAGCCTGATGATGGGGGTGAGCTGCTGGTTGAGTGTGGCGGCACGGGTCTTGTCTGTCTCAGCCTCTGCTGTGTGCCCTGCCCTCAGCGGAGAACCGGACATGAATCTGCTGCCGGACTGATACCCATCGATAGGTCAAGTGCAGGGGACCCCACCCTGAGCCTGGTGCAAGCACCGTGTGTGGAGCTCTCGCCCATTTCAAGAGAGGCCCTTGTGATTTAGTGGGAAGATGAGATGCAGGCATTTGGGGTCAAGTTGTTGTTGCTTGGTTGCTAAGTCATGTCCGATTCTTTGCGACCCCAAGGGCTGTGGCATGCCAGGCTCCCCTGTTGCTCAAACTCATGTCTAAGTCACTCATTTGGTTCAAGAGGTACTGTATTTATTTACTTGTTTGGCCGTGCCAGGTCTTAGCTGCGGCACACGAGAGCTCTTTTCTCTTTAATCGTGGGGCGCGGGATCTTTAGCTGTATGTAGCGTGCGAACCCTTGGTTGCGGCATGTAAGATCAAGTTCCCTGACCAGGGATCAAACCCAGGCTCTCTGCACTGAGAAGGCAGAGTCTTCGCCCCTGGACCCCCAGGGAAGTCCTAAGAGATACTTTTTTAAACTCTTGTAAGATGGCTATGATTTGGTGGCTCAGAGGTGAAAGCGTCTGCCTGCAGTGCAGGAGACCTGGGTTTAATTCTTGGGTCTGGAAGATCCCCTGGAGAAGGAAATGGCAACCCACTCCAGTATTCTTGCCTGGAGAATCCCAAAGACGGAGAAGCCTGGTGGGCTACAGTCCAGGGGGTTCGCAAAGAGTCGGATACGACTGAGCGACTTCACTTTCTTTACTAAACACCAAGCCTCATACTGTTTTATACACATCAACTCTAACAGCAGCTCTGCAGGGAAGGCATTATTAGTTACACTTCTGATGGGAAAGTGAGGTTCAGAGAGGAGGTGTACCAGCCCCAGGTCACGCAGTGGGGAGCAAACCTTCCTCCAGCCAGGCCTATGCCTCCCCCTCCCCCAAGGTGTGAACTGGGTTGGAAGACCTGTAGTGAAGATGCTTGCTGAGTGGACTTACAGTGTGGAGCTTGCGTGAACTTGTCAAGTTTTTGAGCTGCCTTTTTTCCCAGGTTAACCCTTTCCCCACTGATCTTGCTAATGCAGATGCTTTATTCTGCAAGTCCTGCTTCTTTCCACGTTTGCTGCCAAGGAGACTTTGCTCCTCTCCAGGATTCTGATTTAAGGAGGCTTTGAATGAGTGAGAATCTGCTGAACAGAAACTCCTGACATGGCAGGGAGGTGGCCGGGTGACTGGAGAAGGGGGACAAGCTGGGCAGACCAGGAGGTGTTCAAATCCAGGCCCTGCCCCTGATTGGCTCTGTCCTCAGGCAAGTCACTGCCTTGGTTTCACCATTTCTCAAGAGGGAGTTAATTAATTCAGACACCACAAGGCCCCAGAAGTGCCACCACTGTGGCTGCTGCTGCTGGAGGTAATTAGGGGTAGGGCATGGCCGCCTTTCCCTGGGGGCCCTGGCGCAGAGGAGCCGGAAGCACCGGACTCCGAGGAGCCCTCGGGCATCTTTGCAGGTAGGGCCTGGTCTCCGGCTCCTCCACTGGGAGCTGCTGAGAAAAGAAACCAGCCTCTCCACCTGGCCTAGGGCACCATGGTCAAGGTCAGCCAAAGCACTGATCAGTGGGTCCCCGCACGGATCTGCCTTCTCGCTGAGGCTATCTTGATCATTGGCGTGTGTGTGCGGATGTGTGCATACGCGCGTGAGTGTGTGTGTGTGTGTGTGTGATGAGGAGGAGGCGTGGGCTGCACTCTGGGCAGGAGGAAGGGTGTGTGCTCACAAGGGTGTGTGTCACCTGACTGAGGAAGAATAGCTGTTCTTGCTCCAGGAAGGTGGCTGCTTTCCCACATTGTCACCGCTGCCTCTCACGTGCGCTTGGAATAAAATGCAAACTGCTCCAAGGCTCCTGGGGCCCCAAGAGCTGGCTCCTGCCATGGGGCTCACCCCACAGCCTGTCTCAATCACCCCAAGTTCTTTCCTTGGCCTGCCCCATGCCCTCCACTGGAGCAAATATCCGTCACCCATCAGCTGATTCCTCTCTGGCTCCCCAGAGAGGTCCCTCGATGGTCGATGGACACTAGGCGTCCTCAAGCCCCCTCCACGGTTCTCTCAGCCCCAGCCAGCACACAGCCTCCTCCAGGCTCCGTCTTCATATCCTCTCCGACTCCTCAGTATCTGTTGAATGGAGTAGGAAGTGGGCTGCATCATTAAACTCGGGTTTTTGTTTAGAGTGTCATCCTCATGGCACACACATTCATTCATTCCTTTGTTCATTCAGCAAGAAACACAAGGTCTTGGGAAATTCAGGGTAGACGCCAGGGGTCCCTTACCTGGGAGAATCTGTGTCCAGCCACGGGTGTGTGTGGGAGGGGGCGGGGTTGGGGTGGTGAGGTAGCTACCTAGCTGGTGAGGACAGAAAGTGAAGCCACCTGGTGATTTCTCTGGGCTCCTCCAATTCCAGGTCGCTCCGCTGTCTTCCACACATTCTCTCTTGTGGTTGGCAAGAGATTAATATATGCAAATACCATTTTCCTAGGGTGGTTTTAGCCTTGAACCCCGTGGATTAAGTTACTTGATTTAAATACATATTTGGGACCCATCCCCACACACAATATACATGTATAAATCCTAAACACCAAACAAAATCCCCTCATTTCACATGTGCTGTGGAGCTAATCTCAAGTCCTGTGGGCATTTCAGCAGTTAAGATGGTTCACAGGGGTTGCTGAGATTTTATTCGGAATATCAAATACCTGTAAAATATGGAATGTTCCTAAATGGGGCTTGCTAATACCAGCCAAGGAGGGGCACAGGGGATGAGCTGGGTGCTGGAAGGGTGGTCTGAGGGAGCCTCTGGAGTGAAACAGGCCTGTTAACCAGTGAAGAGGGAGGTGACGCCACAGAGGTTGTCAAGGAGCCAGGCTGGGTGCCCTCAGGAGCAGAAAGGGACACGAGGGACCACTGGGTCTAGACTGTGGGTTTCTTGAAAGTGAAAAGTAAAAGTGTTAGTCGCTCAGTTGTGTCCGACTCTTTGCAACCCCATGGACGCTAGCCCTCCAGGCTCCTCTGTCCACAGAATTTTCCAGGCATGAATACTGAAGTGGGTCACCATTCCCTTCTCCAGGGAATCTTCCCAACCCAAGGATCGAATCCTGGTCTCCTACATTGCAAGCAGATTTTTTATCCTCTGAGCCACCAGGGTTCCTTAGAGGCCTATAAGGAGGGTTTGGGAGCAGTTGTGTCCAAAATTGAGGCCTGCAGCAAACATTCTCCAACTCCGTTGGAAGGACACGTGGGTGGGCAGGGCAAAGAAGTCCTGGGTTTGGGAAGGACAGAGCAGAGACTCTGACAGCGTGGCCACCAGGCAGCCTGGACTGCCTTGGCCCGCGATAACAGGAAGTCCGTTTCCCCAATAAGTCCTGCCAGATTGGGGACTCAGCCTCCCAGCCTTCCTGTAAAGGGGGTGTCATCTGGTGGCTCACCTGTCCTTCAGCAAGAGCTTGTGGCTGGCCTTTGTGTTCCCTAGGTAGCAGGAGCATCTCAGCAGTGCTCACCTTCCTCCCAGACACTGTTTTTCCTGGAAACTTCCAGACTCCCTTGGTTCCCTCTGCCTGGAGCTCTTCCTCAGAGATCAGGGGGCTCACTCCCTCCCCCTTCAAGTCTTGGCTCAAGCCTCACCTCTTCAAGAAGTCCACTCAGAGCAACCTGTCCAGACCCACCCCTGCACACCCTACCCTTTACCCTGCCTCACTTGGTTTACCTATGATCACCTGGGGTTAAGTGTTTGTCCCTCAGTCATGTCCAACTCTGCAACCCCATGGACTGTAGCCCACCAGGCTCCTTTGTCCGTGAATTCTCCAGAATACTGGAGTGGGTAGCCATTCCCTTCTCCAGAGGATCTTCCTGACCCAGGGATCAAACCCGCATCTCCTGCATTGCAGGCGGATTCCTTGCCATCTGAGCCACCAGGGAAGCCCATAAAGTCTAGGGATGCCAGGATTTTTCAATACCTGCAAACCAATCAGTGTGATATACCATATCAGCAAACTGAAGAATAAAAACCATATGGTCATCTTCATAGATGCCGAAAAAGCTTTCGACAAAATTCAACACCTACTTATGGTAAAATCTCTCCAGAAAGTGGGTATAGAGGGAACTAACCTCAACATAATAAAGGTCATATATAACAAGCCCATAGCAGCAGCCTCCTAACCAACTTCACGATTTATTTTTTATGTTTCCTGTGTACAGTGCCCTCTCTTCAGCCCGTCATCAGAATGTAAGTTCCTTGAGGCAAGGGTCCGGGTTTGATACGTCTGTTAATGTAACCCTGAGGAGGACTTGGCAACCCACTCCAGTATTCTTGCTTGGACAATCCCGTGGACAGAGGAGCCTGGTGGGCTACAGTCCATAGGGTTGCAAAGAGTCAGGCATGACTGAGCAATTTGGCATGCACAGTGTAGCCCTAGGTCTGGCACACAGTAGGTGCTCAGTCAATGCTTTGTTGATCCCCGGAATCCCTCCCCAACCTCTGGCTCGTCAGGAGCTGGTAGACCAAGGCAACGGCAGCCTTCAGTATCAGGAAACCGCCCAGCCACCGGGAGAATCTGTGCAGTCCTTGCTGAGCACTCCTCGCGTAGGTGCCAAACCGAGGCCAGGCTTCTGTGGTAGGTGGAAAGGGACTGGAGGAAGACCCGCCCCGAGTTCACACACAGCCCTGCCTGAAGCACGCGCACCCATCCCTCCGCAGTATCACAGGAGGCTTCCCAGAAGGGGGCCCACATGGAGCTGGGCATGAAGTTGAGGAGCGAGTCTTGAGGGCACATGCAACAGACCTGTCTTTGCTGTGATATTTATATAACTCACCAGGCTCCCCTGGCTTACCGTGTGCCTGTGTTATCTTTTTCCATTCATTCACTTTTTTGAAAAAGATTTTTTTTTGATGTGGACCATTTTTAAAGTCTTTATTGAATTTGTCACACTATTGCTCCTGTTTTATGTTTTGATATTTTGGCCACAAGGCATGTGGGATCTTAACTCCCCAACCAGGGATTGAACCCATACCCCCTGCACTGGAAGGCAAAGTCTTAAGTCCAGTCCTACTGGACCACTAGGGAAGACCCAATCCATTTACTTTCAATCCATCTGTGTCTCTGTATTTAAAGCATAATTCTGCAATTTCTTTCCTACCCTCTTTGCACTATTATTATTATTTGCTGATTGCTTAAAGGATTAAAATATTAATTCCTCCCTAACTTTTCAACTTGGAATTAACATTGAAAAGTTAACTAAACACATCACATAAAATGTAAACTCCTGGCAACTGTGGAGGTCCATTGGGTCCCACCTTGCTACCCATTATGCTATAGTTGAGACTCTGATGCTGGGAGGGATTGGGGGCAGGAGGAAAAGGGGACAACAGAGGATCAGATGGCTGGATGGCATCACCAACTCGATGGATGTGAGTCTGAATGAATTCCAAGAGATGGTGATGGACAGGGAGGCCTGGCGTGCTGCGATTCATGGGGTTGCAAAGAGTTGGACATGACTGAGCAACTGAACTGAACTGAACTGAAGTGTATTCAATTTTTACTTTAGACAGTTCTATATAGTTTACAGAAATTAAGAGGAAAAAATCTTTTGTACCTACTTAGATATTTATCATTTAAAACAATTTTTTCAAAATTATTTAATTTTAAAGCTTTTAACACCAGAAACATTTTGTACTGGGGTATGGCCAATTAACAATGTTATGATAGTTTCAGGTCTGTGCTTCTGGAGATCTGAATTTCCATTTTATACTCTTTCCCTTTTAGGATTGCTTATAGTACATGTCGGAGAAGGCAATGGCACCCCACTCCAGTACTCTTGCCTGGAAAATCCCATGGACGGAGGAGCCTGGTAGGCTGCAGTCCATGGGGTCGCTAGGAGTCGGACATGACTGAGCGACTTCACTTTCACTTTTCACTTTTCACTTTCATACATTGGAGAAGGAAATGGCAACCCACTCCAGTGTTCTTGCCTGGAGAATCCCAGGGACGGGAGAGTCTGGTGGGCTGCCGTCTATGGGGTCGGACAGAGTCGGACACAACTGAGGTGACTTAGCATTAGCAGCAGCAGTATAGTACATGTCTTCTGGTGAAAAGCCCCTATCTAAAAAACAACTTTTATTCATCTGAAAAAGAATATTTATTTATATGTAAAGCTGAACCACTTTGCTCACCACCTGAATCTAACACAATATTGTAAATTAACTATCTTTCAATTTTTAAAATGGTTTTTAAAAGTCTAAAGTTTTGTTCAGTCTGAAAGCGACTGTCTTGTCTGCAATCTTACAGGGTATTTTTGCCGGATAGAGAATTATTGGGTTGAAGAATTTTCCCTTTCTCTCTTTTTAAAAAAGCCTTTAGTTTTGAAATAATTATAGATTCACAGGAAGTTCGAAACATAGAGCAGAGAGGGTACTCTGAGCCAGTTTCCCCAGTGGCTATGCCTCACACAGAGTACAATGGCAGAGCCGGGAGACAGGCACCAGCAGAGTGTGTGTTCAGGGTTCTGTGCCGTTTTCTCACATGAATGGATTCTTGTAACTGCCTCAGCCCCCAAGATGCAGACTACTCCATCGACCTAAGATCATCCTCAGATGGCCCCTTTATAGTCACACCCGGCCTCTGCCACCTACACCCCTAATCCTAGCAAACCACTCATCTCTTCCCCAGCTCTCATTTTCTCATTTAGGGAATATTGTGTATGAAATTATACAGCATGTCATCTTTTCAGAATGACCTTTTCCCTCAGTGTGATGCCCTTGAGACCCCTCCATGCTGTTGTGTGTAAGACAGTCCATTCCTTTTTTGTTGCTGAGTACTGTTCCATGGGTTGTGTAAAGCTGCTCACCTACTGAAGGGCATGCGGGTTATTTCCAGGTTTTGGCTACTACAGATAAAGGTGCTATGAACACTCATGTACAGCTTTTAGTGTGGCTATAAGCTTTCATTTCTCTGGGATAAATGTTCAGAAGCTTGATTGCTGGGCCATAAGGTAACTCTACATTTAGTGTTTTGAAAAGCTATCAAACCATATTGCAGAGTGGCCTGACCGTTTTCCACAAGAATGCATGAATGACAGTTTCTCTGCATCTTCACCAGCATTCGATTTTTTTGTATTTTATTATTTTAGGTGTTTTAATAGGTGTGTAGTGCTATCTCATTGTGGACTAAATTTGCATTTCCTTAATGGCTAATGATGTTGAACATCTTTTTTTACATGCCTATTTGCCATCCGTACAGTGAAATGTCTCTTCATATATTCTGTCCATTTTCTGATTGGATTGTTTGGGGGGGGGGTGTGCTATTGAGTTCATTTTCTAATTGGATTTTTTGGTATTGAGTTTTGAGAATTCTTTATGATCTAGATATATGCTTTTCGTTGGATTATTTGCGATGTTAAATGTTAGGTGATTTGCAAATCTTTTCTCCCAGTTTGTGGTTTGTCTTTTCGTCCTCTTAACAGAGTCTTTGGCAAAGCAGAACTTTTAAAGTTTGATGAAGTCGAATTTATCAATTCTTTTCTGTGTTTTTTGTGTGATGTCTAAGAACTCTTTTCCTAGACCCAGATACTAGCCCCAGAAGAGCTTTTAATAAACATTTTATAGTTTTCCATTTAAGTCTGTGATCCATCCTGAGTTATTTTTATATAAGTAAGGTTTTGTTTGTGGTTCAAATTTTTTTTTTGAGGGGTCTACAGATGTCCATTTGTTCCAGCACCATTTGTTGAAAAGGCTATCCTTTCTCCATTGAATCATTTTGTACCTTAATTAAAAAAAAAAATCACATGTGTATATTTGTGTGTGTCTTGTTCTGGTTCTCTGTTCCTATCCATTGATCTCTGCGTCTGTCCCTCCACCAGCATCACAATCCATTGGTCTATGTGTCTGTCCCTCCACCAGCATCACACAGTCTTGATTACTGCAGTTATGTCATAGTTTTTAATTGGGGAGAGTGATTCCTCTCAGTTTATTACTCTTTTTCAAACTTTTTTTAGGTTTTCTAATTCCTTTGATTTTTCAGTGTAAATTGTATAATATCATCCCTATCTTTAAAAATCTTTATTGAATTTTGACAGGAATTACATTAAACTTTACATGTTAATTCTGGGAGAATTGATATTTTTAATATGTTGATTCTTCCAATCTGTGAACATGAATTCTTTCTCCATTTATTTAGCTCGAAGAAAAAAATTTTTTCATCAATGTTTTATAGTTTTCAACATGTAAGCCCTGTATATGTTTATTGTTTATACCTAAATATTTCCTTTTTTAGAGTTGGGCAATGGCACCCCACCCCAGTACTCTTGCCTGGAAAATCCCATGGACGGAGTAGCCTGGTGGGCTGCAGTCCATGGGATCGCTAACAGTCAGACAGACTGAGCGACTTCACTTTCACTTTTCTCTTTCATGCATTGGAGAAGGAAATGGCAACCCACTCCAGTATTCTTGCCTGGAGAATCCCAGGGATGGGGGAGCCTGGTGGGCTGCCGTCTATGGGGTCACACAGAGTCGGACACGACTGAAGTGACTTAGCAGCAGTAGCAGAATGGTGTTATACCTTTAATTTTAGTTTCCATGTGTTCATTGCTAATATATAGATACACAATTGATTTTTCTGTGGTGATCTTGTGTCCTTCGATCAGAATGAACTCTGTTATTAGTTCTGGGAGATTTTTTTGTAGTTTTTTTTTTCTACATAAATATTCTTATCTGCAAATATGACATTTTAATTTATATCTGATCTGTATGTCTTTAGTTTCCTTTTCTTACCTTATTGCTTTGGATAGAACTTAGAGCACTAAACATAGATTGTTGAGAGTAGACATCCTTTTTCACATTATTAGGAGGTGAAAACTCAGTTTTTCACTGTTATACAATGCTAGTCGTAGGCTTTTTTTTTTTTTTTTTTTGTAGATGTTCTTTATCAAGTGGAGGAAATTCCCCTCTACTCCTAGTTTTCTTAGAGAATTTTTTGACTGGGAGTTGAATTTTGTCTTTTTTTTTTTTTCTGTATTCATAAGTATGAAAGTGAAAGCTGCTCAGTTGTGTCTGACTCTTTGGNTTTTTTTTTTTTTTTTTTTGTAGATGTTCTTTATCAAGTGGAGGAAATTCCCCTCTACTCCTAGTTTTCTTAGAGAATTTTTTGACTGGGAGTTGAATTTTGTCTTTTTTTTTTTTTCTGTATTCATAAGTATGAAAGTGAAAGCTGCTCAGTTGTGTCTGACTCTTTGGAACCCCATGGACTATACAGTCCATGTAATTCTCCAGGCCAGAATACTGGAGTGGGTAGCCTGTTCCTTCTCCAGAGGATCTTCCCAACCCAAGGATCAAGCCCATGTCTCCCACATTGCAGGCAGATTCTTTACCAGCTGAGCCACAAGGGAAGCCCTTTCTTTAGTATGGTCATGTGATTGTTCCTCTTAAGCCTGTTTACAGTGGATTGCATGGATCTATTTCAAATACTGAACCAGTCTTACACTCCTAAAATAAGTCCCACTTGGTCACAATGTATACATCTTTTTAACATACTGCCAAATTCTAGTATTTTGTTAAGGATGTTTATATCTGCATTAAATTAGGAATGTTGATCTGTGTGTATGATAATCTGTACTTTTCTTTTTTGTCCTGTATAGTTTTGGTATTAGGGTAATACTGCCCTCATAAAAGGAGTTGGAGATGTTCCCTTCTTTTTTATTTCAACTTCTTTAATACTTATAGTGTTATTCAAATGATTTATTTCATATTGGGTAAGTTGTGATACTTGGTGCTTTCCAAGGAACTGGTCCATTTTATCTATGCTGTCAGATTTACATTTGTAGAGCCATTCGCAACATTCCAGTTCTATCCTTTCGATGTCTTTATAGTCTGTAGAGTACCCCTTGTTCCATTTCTGATATGTCTTCTTTGTTATTCTTGCCAGAGACTTCCTAATTTTATTCATCATTAGAATCAGCTTTTTGTTTCTATGATTTTCTCTATTTTTATGATTTTAATTTATTGAGTTTTTGTGTTTGTAATTATTATTTCCTTCCTCTGTTTGCTTTGGGTTTATTTTGCTCTTTCCCCCCTAGTTTCATCTTTAATTTTTTTCCCCAATACAATATTGCATCTAAAGTTTATACTTTGTAAGTGGGACATTTCATTCCCGTGAAACTTTCTAAATTCTACTTTCTTAAGGTGAGAGATTAGATGAATGACCTGAGACTTTCTCTCTTTCTAATGTAAGCATTTTCAAGGTCAAATTTGCCTGTTACTCCAGGTATCTCTTGACTTCCTGCTTTTCCATTCCAGTCCCCTATAAAGAAAAAGACATCTTTTTTTGGTGTTAGTTCTAGAAGGTCTTGTAGGTCTTCATAGAACCGTTTAACTTCAGCTTCTTCAGCATCACTGGTTGGGGCATAGACTTGGATCACCGTGATACTGAATGGTTTGCTTTAGAAACGGACAGAGATCATTCTGTCGTTTTTCAGATCACATCCAAGTACTGCATTTCGGACTCTGCTGTTGACTCTGAGGGCTACTCCATTTCTTCCCAGGGATTCCTGCCCACAGTAATAGATAAAGGATCATCTGAGTTAAATTCACCCATTCCAGTCCGTTTTAGTTCACTGTTCCTAAAATATTGATGTTCACTCTTCCCATCTCCTGTTTAACCACTGCCAATTTATTTTGATTCGCGGATCTAACATTTCAGGTTCCTAGGCAATACTGTTTTTTTTACAGCATCAGACTTCCATCACCAGTCATGTCCACAGCGGGCTGTTATTTTTGCTTTGGCTCCATGTCTTCACTCTTTCTGGAGCTATTTCTCCACTGTTCTCCAGTAGCATATGGGGCACCTACTGACCTAGGGAGTTCATCTTTCAGTGTCCTATCTTTTTGCCTTTTCATCCTGTTCATGGGGTTCTCAAGGCAAGAATACTGAAGTGGTTTGCCATTTCCTTCTCCACTGGACCACGTTTTATCAGAGTAACAGTACTTACTGTTTGGTTGGAGTAACAGGCAAATTTGGCCTTGGAGTGCAAAATGAAGCAGGGCAAAGGTTAACAGAGTTTTGCCAAGAGAACACACTGGTCGTATCAAACACCCTTTTTCAACAACACAAGAGACAACTCTACACATGGACATCACCAGATGGTCAAAACAGAAATCAGATTGATTATATTCTTTGCAGCCAAAGATGGAGAAACTCTATACAGTCAGCAAAAACAAGGCTGGGAGCTGACTGTGGCTCAGATCATGAAATCCATGTTGCCAAATTCAGACTTAAATTTAAGAAACTAGGGAAAACCACTAGACCATTCAGGTATGACCTAAATCAAATATCTTATGATTATATGGTGGAAGTCATACACAGATTCAAGAGATTAGAACTGATAGGCAGAGTGCCTGAAGAACTATGGACAGAAGTGTGTGACATTGTACAGGAGGTAGTGATCAAGAAAGACCATCCCCAAGAAAAAGAAATGCAAAAAGGCAAAATAGTTGTCTGAGAAGGCCTTACGAATAGCTGAGAAAAGAAGAGAAACTAAAGGCAAAGGAGAAAAGGAAAGATATACCCATTTGAATGTAGAGTTCCAAAGACTAGTAAGGAGAGATAAGAAAACCTTCCTCAGTGATCAATGCAAAGCAATAGAGGAAAACAATAGAATAGGAAATACTAGAGATCCTTTCAAGAAAGTTAGAGATACCAAGGGCACATTTCATGCAAAGATGGGCTCGATAAAGGACAGAAATGATATGGACCTAACAGAAGCAGAAGATATGAAGACGAGGTGACAAGAATACACAGACGAACTATACAAAAAGATCTTCATGACCCAGATAACCATGATGGTGTGATCACTGGACTAGAGCCAGACATCCTGAAATGCAAAGTCAAGTGGGCCTTAGGAAGTATCACTATGAACAAAGCTAGTGGAGGTGATGGAGTTCCAGTGGAGCTGTTTCAAATCTTGAAAGATGATGCTGTGAAGGTGCTGCACTCAATGTGCCAGCAAATTTGGAAAACTCAGCAGTGGCCACAGGACTGCAAAAGTCAGGTTTCATTCCAATCCCAAAGAAAGGCAATGCCAAAGAATGATCAAACTACCGCACAATTGCACTCATCTCACATGCTAGTAAAGTAATGCTCAAAATTCTCCAAGCCAGGCTTCAACAATATGTGAACTGAGAACTTCCAGATGTTCAAGCTGGATTTAGAAAAGGCAGAGGAACCAGAGATTAAATTGCCAACATCCACTGGATTATTGAAAAAGCAAGAGAGTTCCAGAAAAACATCTACTTCTGCTTTATTGACTATGCCAAAGCCTTTGACTGCGTGGATCACAACAAACTGTAGAAAATTCTTCAAGAGGTGGGAATACCATACCACCTGACCTGCCTCCTGAGAAATCTGTGTGCAGGTCAAGAAGCAACAGTTAGAACTGGACATGGAACTACGGACTGGTTCCAAATTGGGAAAGGAGTACGTCAAGGCTGTATATTGTCACCCTGCTTATTTAACTTATATGCAGAGTATATCAGAAACGGACAGAGATCATTCTGTCGTTTTTCAGATCACATCCAAGTACTGCATTTCGGACTCTGCTGTTGACTCTGAGGGCTACTCCATTTCTTCCCAGGGATTCCTGCCCACAGTAATAGATAAAGGATCATCTGAGTTAAATTCACCCATTCCAGTCCGTTTTAGTTCACTGTTCCTAAAATATTGATGTTCACTCTTCCCATCTCCTGTTTAACCACTGCCAATTTATTTTGATTCGCGGATCTAACATTTCAGGTTCCTAGGCAATACTGTTTTTTTTACAGCATCAGACTTCCATCACCAGTCATGTCCACAGCGGGCTGTTATTTTTGCTTTGGCTCCATGTCTTCACTCTTTCTGGAGCTATTTCTCCACTGTTCTCCAGTAGCATATGGGGCACCTACTGACCTAGGGAGTTCATCTTTCAGTGTCCTATCTTTTTGCCTTTTCATCCTGTTCATGGGGTTCTCAAGGCAAGAATACTGAAGTGGTTTGCCATTTCCTTCTCCACTGGACCACGTTTTATCAGAGTAACAGTACTTACTGTTTGGTTGGAGTAACAGGCAAATTTGGCCTTGGAGTGCAAAATGAAGCAGGGCAAAGGTTAACAGAGTTTTGCCAAGAGAACACACTGGTCGTATCAAACACCCTTTTTCAACAACACAAGAGACAACTCTACACATGGACATCACCAGATGGTCAAAACAGAAATCAGATTGATTATATTCTTTGCAGCCAAAGATGGAGAAACTCTATACAGTCAGCAAAAACAAGGCTGGGAGCTGACTGTGGCTCAGATCATGAAATCCATGTTGCCAAATTCAGACTTAAATTTAAGAAACTAGGGAAAACCACTAGACCATTCAGGTATGACCTAAATCAAATATCTTATGATTATATGGTGGAAGTCATACACAGATTCAAGAGATTAGAACTGATAGGCAGAGTGCCTGAAGAACTATGGACAGAAGTGTGTGACATTGTACAGGAGGTAGTGATCAAGAAAGACCATCCCCAAGAAAAAGAAATGCAAAAAGGCAAAATAGTTGTCTGAGAAGGCCTTACGAATAGCTGAGAAAAGAAGAGAAACTAAAGGCAAAGGAGAAAAGGAAAGATATACCCATTTGAATGTAGAGTTCCAAAGACTAGTAAGGAGAGATAAGAAAACCTTCCTCAGTGATCAATGCAAAGCAATAGAGGAAAACAATAGAATAGGAAATACTAGAGATCCTTTCAAGAAAGTTAGAGATACCAAGGGCACATTTCATGCAAAGATGGGCTCGATAAAGGACAGAAATGATATGGACCTAACAGAAGCAGAAGATATGAAGACGAGGTGACAAGAATACACAGACGAACTATACAAAAAGATCTTCATGACCCAGATAACCATGATGGTGTGATCACTGGACTAGAGCCAGACATCCTGAAATGCAAAGTCAAGTGGGCCTTAGGAAGTATCACTATGAACAAAGCTAGTGGAGGTGATGGAGTTCCAGTGGAGCTGTTTCAAATCTTGAAAGATGATGCTGTGAAGGTGCTGCACTCAATGTGCCAGCAAATTTGGAAAACTCAGCAGTGGCCACAGGACTGCAAAAGTCAGGTTTCATTCCAATCCCAAAGAAAGGCAATGCCAAAGAATGATCAAACTACCGCACAATTGCACTCATCTCACATGCTAGTAAAGTAATGCTCAAAATTCTCCAAGCCAGGCTTCAACAATATGTGAACTGAGAACTTCCAGATGTTCAAGCTGGATTTAGAAAAGGCAGAGGAACCAGAGATTAAATTGCCAACATCCACTGGATTATTGAAAAAGCAAGAGAGTTCCAGAAAAACATCTACTTCTGCTTTATTGACTATGCCAAAGCCTTTGACTGCGTGGATCACAACAAACTGTAGAAAATTCTTCAAGAGGTGGGAATACCATACCACCTGACCTGCCTCCTGAGAAATCTGTGTGCAGGTCAAGAAGCAACAGTTAGAACTGGACATGGAACTACGGACTGGTTCCAAATTGGGAAAGGAGTACGTCAAGGCTGTATATTGTCACCCTGCTTATTTAACTTATATGCAGAGTATATCATGTGAAATTCCAGGCTGGATGAAGCACAAGCTGGAATCAAGATTGCCGGGAGAAATATCAATAACCTCAGATATGCAAATGACACTACCCTTATGGTAGAAAGCAAGGAAGAACTAAAGAGCCTCTTGATGAAAGTGAAAGAGGAGAGTGAAAAAGTTGGCTTAAAGCTCTACATTCAGAAAACGAAGATTATGGCATCTGGTCCCATCACTTCATGGCGAATAGATGGGCAAACAATGGAAACAGTGACAGAGTTTATTTTTGGGGGCTCCAAAATCACTACAGGGGATGACTATAGTCACAAAATCAAAAGAAGCTTGCTCCTTGGAAGAAAAGCTATGCCAAATCTAGATGGTGTATTAAAAAGCAGTGACATCACTTTGCCAACAAATGTCCACATAGTCAAAGCTATGGTTTTTCCAGTAGTTTTGTACAAATGTGAGAGTTGGAGCATAAAGAAAGCTGAGTGCTGAAGAATTGATGCTTCTGAACTGTGGCATTGGAGAAAACTCTTGAGGGTACCTTGGACAGCAAGAAAATCAAACCAGTCAATCCTAAAGGAAATCAACACTGAATAATCATTGGAAAGACTGATGCTGAAGCTGAAGTTCCAATACTTTGGCCACCTGATGGGAGGAGCCGACTGGTTGGAAAAGACCCTGATGCTGGGAAAGATTGAAGGAGGGAGGAGAAAGGGATGACAGAGGATGAGATGGCTGGATGGCATCACTGACTGGATGGACATGAGTTTGAGTAAACTCTGGGAGTTGGCGATAGACAGGGAGGCCTGGTGTGCTTCAGTCCATGGGGTCACAAAGAGTCGGACACGACTGAGCAACTGAACTGAACTGAATGTAAGTAGTGCTATAAATTCCCTCACCACACCACTCTAGCTGCATTCCACAAATTTTGATATTCTGTGTTTTTATTTTCATTCGGTTCTATGTGTTTTTAAAATTTCCTTTGAGACTTCTTCTTTGACCTATGGGTAATTTTTAGAAGTCTGTTGTTTGTTTCTAATGTTTGGAGATTTTCCTGTTGTATTTCTGATATTAATTTCTGCTTCGATTCTCTCATGATCAGAGAACACACTCTGATTTCACTTCTTTTCAATTTGTTGAGATTTGAGAATTCTCTGGTGGTCCACTGGTTAGGACTTGATGCTTTCACTGCCGTAGCCCAGGGTTCAATCCCTGATTGGGAAACTAAGATTCCATAAGCCCTGAGACACAGCAAAAAAGTAAATAAATGAAATAAAAATAAATTTGTTGAGATTTCTCATAACCCCTACCTTCACATGTGCATCAGTTCAGTTCAGTCACTCAGTCATGTCTGACTTTTTTCAACCCCACTGACTGCAGCATGCCAGGCTTCCCTGTCCATCACAACTCCTGGAGCTTGCTCAAACTCACATCCATCGACTCAGTGATTCCATCCAACCATCTTATCCTCTGTCGTCTCCCTTCTCCTCTTGCCTTCAGTCTTTCCAAGCATCAGGGTCTTTTCCAATGAGTCAGTTCTTCCCATCAGGTGGCCAAAGTATTGGAGCTTTAGCTTCAGCATCAGTGAAAAAACAGATATGATATATTTGCATAGCCTCCCCCATTAGCAACATTCTTTACCACAGTGGTACATTTATTACAACTGATGAACCAAAATTGACTCATCATTATAACCCAAAGTTCATGGCTTACACTAGGGCTGATTCTTGCTGTTGTATTTTCTATGGGTTTGGCTGATATGTAAAATGACACATATCTTCCATTAGCCACATAGAGAGCATTTACCATATTGAGTATTTTCACTGCCCAAAATGTGTTTTGTCTATACTCTCTCTCCCCCAGTCCCCGGCAACCACTAATCTTTTGACTATCTCCATAGTTTTCCCTTTTTCAAAATTTTGTGCATCATACAGGATGCAACCTTTTCAGATTGACTTCTTTCACTTAGTAATGTGTGTTTAAGTTTCCTCCATGTCTTTTCCTGGCTTGATAGCTCATTTTGTTTGATCATTGAATAATATTCCGTTGTCTGGATTAGCACCGTTTATCTATCCATTCACCTGATGAAAGACATCTTGGTTGCTTCCAAGGTTTGGCAATTATGAATAAAGCTGCTAGAAACACCTGTGTGCAGGTTTTGTGTGGACATAAGTTTTTAACTCCTTTGAAGAAATACCAAGGAGCTTGATAGGTGGATCGTATGCGAATACTATGTTAATACTATGTTTTAATTTTGTAAAAACTGCCAAACTGTCTTCCAATGTGGTTGTTCCATTGTACGTTCCTGCCAGCCATGAACGAGAATTCTTGTTGCTCCACATCCGTGGCAGCATTTGGTGCTGTCAGTGTTCTGGATTTTGGCTACTTTAGTAGGTATACAGTGGTAGAAATGAAAAAGTTTTAAATTCCATTTATAATGACACAAAGACATAAAATACTTAGTGATGAATTTAACAAAAGAGCAAAATTTGAAAAATCTTAAGATAAATGGGAAAAAATAGTATGTTCATGAGTTGGAAGACTCGGTGTTGTCAAAGTGGCCAGTTCCCCCCAATGACCAATAGGTTCAGCACAATCTCAATTATATTCTCAGCAGCCTTGTGGACACATGTAAATTGTCAAGCTGATTCTAAGACTTATATGAAAATGCAAATGCCCTATCGTAGCCAAAATAATTTTGTATTGCTGGAAGTTGGAGAACTTACCCAAAGTGATTTCAGGACTAAGGAATCAAGGCATAACAGACAGATTAATGTAGCTGACAGGAGCATCAGAGGTAGATCCACGCTTCATCAGCATGTTGATTTTTCACAAACGCATTTCAATGGGGAAAAGAAGTCTTTCGAACAAATGGTACTGGAACAGCTGGGAGTCCATATTGAGATGAATGAAACTTTATCTTTACTTCACATCATATGTGACATTCAACATGGATCATAGATCTAAATGTAAAAGCCCCAACCATAAAGCTTCTCAAAGAAAACATTAAGAAAAATCTTCATGACCTGTGAACTGGACGAAATTCCTCAGATGTGACACAGGAAGCAATGACCAGAAGGGAGGTCAACAGACTGACTTATCAGAGTAGAAAACTTCTGCTTCCTCTGAAGACAATGAAAAGGGAAACCGCAAAGGTGGAGAAAACAGCAGAACCAGTAACTGGTGAAGAACTGGTTTCCAGATTAGACAGAAAATCCTACAACCCAACGATCAAGGCACGTGCTCAATTCAAAATGGTCAAAAGGTCTGAACAGACTCTTTAGAAACAAATGTATACGGGAATTCCCTGGTGGTCCGGTAGTTAGGGCTCTGCACCTCCACTGCAGAGGGGGCAGAGCTCAGTTCCTGGTAGGGTAACTGAGATCCTGCAAGCTGTAAAGCATGTTCAAAAAAAAAAAAATAATAACAAAAATGAAGAATGCATATGAATGGGCAATGAGTGCTCAACATCATTCATTATCTGGGAAATGCTAATTACAGTCCGTGAGACACCACAACAGTGTCTCATGATTAAGATATTTTTATGATTAAAATTTTAGAAGATTGACAACACCAAATGTTGGTATGAATGTGGAACAACCAGGACGCTTCTAAATTGCTGATGGGAACACAGAATGTTACAAGTATTTTGGAAAATGTTTCACCAGTGGCATATAAAGTAAAAGACACGCTTACCCTCTAACCCGGGAATTCTCCACTATTAGGTATTTTCCTGATAGAAATAAGTGCACATGTTCACAAAAAAGATGTGTACGTGGCTGTTTATAGCAGCTTTTATTTAGAATACACCTCTAACAGGGAACAACCCGAATGCCCATGACCAGGAGAGTGGATATACAAACTGTGGTGTATCTAGTACCATGGCATCCTAGTTATTAATAAAATGGGAATGATCTATCAGCGTACACAGCATAGCTGAATCACACAGACACTACATTGAGTGAAAAACCGGACGCAAAAGAGCATAAACTGTATGATGCCATTTATATGAAGTTCTGGAACAGGCAAAACTATTCAGTGATGAACAAAGTCAGAATATTGGTTTTTTCACCGGGTACAGGATCATCTTGGAAGTCACAACGATATTTTGGGGGTTGGTGAAAAGGTTCTGTATCTTGATAAGTGTGTGGGTTACATGGGTGCATGCATTTGTCCAAGCTCATAGAATTGTACGCGTGAGATTTGGGCATTTAACTCTATGCACATTTTACCTTAAAAAATTCTGAACTGTAAACAAACATAGATTCAGAATAATACTGAGCAAACAGCAGGTGTTACTGTGGAATGACGGCCACTGTTCATGACGCTTAGATCTATGAAAGACCCACAGTTCACTGCATCTTCGCTTGGCCACCCCCAAGCGTGGTGAGGGCAGAACTTTTTGCTGCCCCAACTGTACTTGCTCACAGTCACAGGCAAAGATCTCCCACATTCTAGAGATGGGAGGTGCCCCTTGGCACTGCTGCCACAGCATCACTTTGCCTCTCTGTATCTGGAAGGCAGCTCATGTCTGCTCTCTCTATCACTGGCACAACTTGCTTGATTCACACGTCCTCTGAAGGGCCACCCTCCACTGCGCCAAGGACCAATGCTGTGGCTCAATCGACCTCCCCCTGGGGACCACTGCCCTGCTCCTTGCAATCAGAATTCCCCTGGGAATGGGGTGCCTTCGTTCCAGACACAGTCCTGTAAAGATTTCCCTGTGCAATCTGGAGCATTTGCATTCCCATGTTCATAAGTCACCAAATATTCCTTCAGCTCCTGCTGTGTGCCAGGTCCTGAAGATTCTTGGGACCTACAAGTGGGCAAATTAGGGAAGTGCCTTTGGCCTCAGGGACTTACATTCTGGTGGAAGGACGCAGAGTGGAAGGCAGAATAATGATCCTGTTAGTATGTGACCTTTATTGACAAGAGATGTGATCTGGCAAAGGCCTGGATGTCTTCTCATACGTGCATGCTAAGTCGCTTCAGTTGTGTCCGACTCTTTGCGACCCTATGGACTGTATCCTGCCAAGGCTCCTCTGTCCGTGGGATTCTCCAGGCAAGAGTACTAGAGTGAGTTGCCATGCCCTCCTCCGGGGGATCTTCCTGATCCAGGGATTGAACCTGAATCTCTTAAATCTCTTGCATATGTAGGCGGGTTCTTTACCACTGACACCACCTGGGAAGCTTCTCTTTTCTCATACCTGAGAGTAATAGCATCAGCCTGACTCCCTAAGGGAGGGTGGCTAGACCCCTGAGCTCCTGGCTTGAACAACAGGAACCAGAGATTGGAGCCAATGTTTGGAGAGGCCAGATGGATGATGAAGGGTCTGAATCTGCTCGGGTGTGGATGTGGAATCATTCGCTTCCTCAGGCTGCTTACGACCTCTGACCTCATGCAGGCTCCTTCTTGCTGGGGCTTGCTCTCCCTCGGCACTGGACACAGCCTGTGCTAGACAAACACATGTAAACTTTAGGAAGAGGTGGGGTACTTCTCATTTGAAAATTACATCAAGATTACATAATCATGTAAATTCTCCTTGTTCACCAAATCCCACTCTTGTTTGGAGAACACTGAGGCCAGCCCCAGGGGATCAATCATGATTAGTTCATTATTCATGGCAATCTTGTCCCCCCTTTCTAATGATTAGACAGAGATGAGCATGTGACCCAATTCTGGTCAATGAGATAGAAAGGGAAGTCTGCTGGGAGCTTCTGGAAAGAGTCCCTCCCTCCACTTCACAAGTATAGAGAGAGCTTTCTGGATGTTGGTGTGTGAGGGTGTTATGCCTGGAGCTGTGGCAACCGTTTTGCAACAATGAGGTGACAAATTTGAGATTTAAAAAAAAAAAAACCAAGGACAACAGAGTCAAAAGGTGAAAGGCACTCTTTCCCATGTTACCTTATGTGGCAAAAAGGAATTTTGAAGATGTGATTATGAATTTTGATCTTGACTCAAGCTACTGGACTGACCTTAGAACTTCTTATCTCAGTAATTCTTCTTGAATACCCTTTATAGTTCAGTCCACTCAGAGCTAGCTTGGTGTTCTATTACTGGTAGCAGAGACACACCCCTATTCTTTTACTCCAACCATCAGCAGTTCTCCATTCTGCTCAGCACAGAATGGAAAGCCTTAGCCTGACCCACAAAACCTGTGCCTAACCTTTGCAGCCACACCTCACATCCCTCTCCCCTGAGCTCACTTTCTTCTCACAACACTGGCCTTCAGTTTTTTCTTCCCACTCACCAGGCTTCTCGCCACCTCCAGGCCTTTGCACACGCTGTACCCTCTGGCTGGAATGCTCTCTCCTCCTGCGTCTCCCTGTAGTACTTGGTTAATTCTCAAATCCCTTTGGCTTCAGTTTATATGGCCTTAAGTGAGACCGTCCCCATCTCTTCTCGTCTGGAACTGTGTGTTTATTTATGACTTTATCTAGCATCTGTCTCCCCCACTGGAATGAAAGCTTTATCACAGATGGCATTGGGTCTGCTTTTTTCACACCTAGCCCCTGTACCTACTACTGTGGAGCCCACAGCAAGTGCACAGTTGTATCTTTTTAAAGAATGTTTATTGGAGTATAATTGATTTACAGTGTTAGTTTCAGGTGTATAGCAAAGTGAATCAGTCATATATATGCCTTTATCCACTCGCAGTTGTGTTTCTTTTTATTTATTTAGCTGCTCTGTGTCTTAGTTGTGGCATATGGAAACTTTGATCTTTAGTGGAGGCATGTGGGATCTTTCAGTTGTGGTATATGAACACTTAGTTGCGGCATGTGGCATATTCCCTGACCAGGGATTGAACCTGAGCCCCTTGCATTGAGAACACAGAGTCTTAGCCACTGAACCACCAGGAAGTCCCTCATAGTTATGTCTTTTGAATGAACGAAACAGTTTGTGAACCATTATTTCCTGTGCGTCTCCTCTGCTATACTCTGAGGCTGTCAGGTTTAGGAATAGTTTACTTAGCTCCGGGGGACCCATCCTTCCCCAGACAGTCCCTTACATCCCTGTTTGCACTTGATTCATCTGTTTACAAGTTTGTCACTTGTGTGTGTCAGACGTACACACACACACACACATACACACACTTAGTAGTCTGTTAGTGTATAACAAACACACCCCTCCCAAACACACAATAGCTTAAAACAACAATAAACACTTAGTATCTCATTATTTCCATGGGTCAGAAGTTTGGCTGAAGGCTTAGCTGGGTATTTCTGGCTCAGAGTCACCTAGGAGGCTGAAGTCAGGTGTCCACGGGGACTGCTGGAGGCTAAAGAAACCGTGTCCCCCACGGCTCACGTACAAGCCTGCACCGCTCCTGGCCTCTCCATTCAAGGCTGCTTGAATGTCCTCACCGCATGGCAGCTAGCTTCCTTTAGATTCATGGGAGCAAGGCGAAAGCCACAGCACCCCCTGTAACTCAGCCTGGGAAGTCACATGTCGTCACACATCGTCTTGTCTGCTCTGTTGGTTATGACTTAAGGATATGAAGGGGCTTCCCTGGTGGCTCAGAGGTTAAAGCGTCTGCCTAGAATGCGGGAGACCCGGGTTCGATTCCTGGGTCAGGAAGATCCCCTGGAGAAGGAAATGGCAACCCACTCCAGTACTCTTGCCTGGAGAATCCCATGGAGGGAGGAGCCTGGTAAGCTACAGTCCATGGGGTTGCAAAGAGCTGGACACGACTGAGCGACCTCACTTAAGGATGTGAATACCTGGAGGTGCCATCTTGGAAGTCGGCCACGTACCCTTAGCTCCTCAGGAGCAATTTCTGCTTTACTCACTTTGGGTTTCCCCAGGGCCCTGCACAGGCTGGGGTGGCAGGTGGAGTCCAAGCCCAAATAAGAATTTGTTGAGAGCATTAATAAACGAACACACTGTTTTATGACAACGAATACAGTGTTAGCACTGACATCTTGAGCCATTGTAAATGGGCTAACATACGATACACTGAGCCCATGGGAAGAGCTCTGTGCCAGCTCTTGCTGTTATCTCTAAAGATACGGTCTAATTGAATCTGATGCCCAGAGAAGGTGTTGTTGTAGGCATGCAATTCATCACACCCATCAGCTCAGCCTCAATGAATTGTGGGGTATGGAGGGTCAGTGATGGCTTGGGGGATTTGGGGAGCAGGGAAAGACTGCTCCCAACCCCTCAGCTACTGTTGAGAAAGGATCTAAAAATTAAAGACTTTGTGATGAATCCATGAACTGAATGAACAAATGATTGCACTGGAGACCCTGAGGAATTCCTTGCCTGAGAGTGAAATTCTATCTCCTTGGCATCCCCTGGCCCTAGACAGGTCTTGGGGAACAGAGTGCTGGGCAGAGCTGCTGCAGCCTGGCCTAGGGAGGGCCAGAGCCAATAGGTCCATGCAGAACCATGTTTTCCCGGCCAGGAAAGTGCTCAGGAAGTATGGCCAGTGCCCAGCGGCCCCCGTGTTATCTGCTAGGGTGGTCCAGGGACCCAGACATTTTGCTGCTGCTGGCGGTTGGTGGTGGAACAATCTCTCAGGCTCCTTCTTAGGAGATCTTCCTGCCCAACCTGTGGTCCCTGTACCCCTGGCAGAAGCTCAGCGTTGTTTTGCACAATCCGGGCTCCATGGAAACCACCCAGACTCAGTTAATCCCCATTTCCTTTGCTTCCAGCAAACTGGGTTTAAGGGAATCTCTGGGATCCCAGTTAAGGTAAGACTACTAGTTAGCCTCAGGGCCTGCTGGGTGCATAGTCTCAGGGTGACATTCGCCCATCATCTTAAAACATTTTGTGTGTGTGTGGCTGTGCACCGCACTTGGATTCTTAGGTTCCCGATCAGGGATCGAACCCACATCCCCTGCAGTGGAAGTACAGGATTTTAACCACTGGACCGCCAGGGAAGTCCCAGTCATTGTTTTATAGAGTGTGTGGATGCTGTTCCGTGCAGCCTCTTGTTCCCATCTTAGCATCGTGAGGTCTTAGGCAGAACGTGTCTGTACCAAGCAGGCAATAAGTCACTTAAGCCCTGGAAATGCCTCTCCAGGGGAGGTGAAGCTGCTGACAGCCACCAGCACTGAGACCAGATGATGTGAGATCTTGGACACACTGTGCTCCTGAGCCTCAGTGTCTTCATCTGAGAAGTGGGGCTGCCGACAGCAGCTCATCTCGGAAGGCTGGGAGGACAAGGGGAGGCAAGCACCCGGCCTGGCGCCCCGAACGCTCTGGTGGATTCACCGGGTGCTGTGTTAACAAACCAATCCAAGATTTGCAAGACTGCGGTGGGCGGCAGGGACCCTCCCCGCCCGTGCTCTGGGCTGGGCCCCCACTCACCCCTCCAGAAGCCGCAAGTCTTGCGGGGAGCCGGTAGGTGTGGGAACAGATCAATTACATCACAGTGTGAGGTCTCTGTGTTTTCCAAACTTTCCATCTGAGTGTTTATTGGTGTGGTAATGGGGGGTGAGAGACCCAAGGACCAAACAAACAGCATGATGAGAGAGAAGCAGAAATTGAGAAAAGGACCAGGGCTGTGGTGCGTGCTACAATAGAAGACAGAATCTTCTTGACACGACCCGATCAGGGATCGAACCCACATCCCCTGCAGTGGAAGTACAGGATTTTAACCACTGGACCGCCAGGGAAGTCCCAGTCATTGTTTTATAGAGTGTGTGGATGCTGTTCCGTGCAGCCTCTTGTTCCCATCTTAGCATCGTGAGGTCTTAGGCAGAACGTGTCTGTACCAAGCAGGCAATAAGTCACTTAAGCCCTGGAAATGCCTCTCCAGGGGAGGTGAGGCTGCTGACAGCCACCAGCACTGAGACCAGATGATGTAAGATCTTGGACACACTGTGCTCCTGAGCCTCAGTGTCTTCATCTGAGAAGTGGGGCTGCCGACAGCAGCTCATCTCGGAAGGCTGGGAGGACAAGGGGAGGCAAGCACCCGGCCTGGCGCCCCGAACGCTCTGGTGGATTCACCGGGTGCTGTGTTAACAAACCAATCCAAGATTTGCAAGACTGCGGTGGGCGGCAGGGACCCTCCCCGCCCGTGCTCTGGGCTGGGCCCCCACTCACCCCTCCAGAAGCCGCAAGTCTTGCGGGGAGCCGGTAGGTGTGGGAACAGATCAATTACATCACAGTGTGAGGTCTCTGTGTTTTCCAAACTTTCCATCTGAGTGTTTATTGGTGTGGTAATGGGGGGTGAGAGACCCAAGGACCAAACAAACAGCATGATGAGAGAGAAGCAGAAATTGAGAAAAGGACCAGGGCTGTGGTGCGTGCTACAATAGAAGACAGAATCTTCTTGACACGAGGTGGGGGGGCGGTGGTTAGGTGATGCCCCAGGGAGGCCTCCTCTGGGAGGTCCCTTGGAGGCCTGCGAAGAAGGAGAGATGGGCCAGACCCTGGGATCAAAGAGACAGAGCTGAACCTCGGGGCAACAGAGCTTGCCTGCCACTTGCTGGCTGTGGAGGCTTGGGTAAGAGACGCCTCAGTCTCCCCCTCTGTAAAATGGGGATGATGAAGCTACCACCAGCCCCTCCACCTCTCAGGGTGGTGGTCGGGGTGGAAGGAGGGAACAACCAACAGTGCTTGGAGCTGAGCCTGACAGGGTGGGCTCTACATTCAAGTTTTTGGATAAATAAGTGGAAGCCCCGCTCACACGTGCGCTGGGGATGCCTGCGGCCCAGCTGCTTGTTGGTGCAGGCCTGCAGCTTGTGTCAGGGAGTCGTCCCTTTTCTTCATCCTCTGCCCTGCCTCCAGTCTGCTTGTTGCAGGGGAAGAGGGGTGCTAAGCAGAGAGCTACCCCTATCGCCCCGCTCTGCTGATGGCTGAGGCCCCTAGAAGGCAGGGTAGGGGCTTTGCAAGCCTCTGTATATGGCCTCCTACTAACAGGTTGGGGAACACCTTTAGGGGCCTGAGGTTTCCAGTGACCCCTGGTTTGGCAGCCTCTTCCCCACCACGGCCCTGCCCTTCCCTGAGCACTGTCAGCCAGCCAGGGCTGGTTTCTGCCCGTGGGGATCTGGAAGCCCCTATACAATGCCAGAACAGCTCAGACACCCTGGCATCACTGCGAGGGGGGCTCCCCATCCCCTGGGCACCTCAGCCTCTGTCCATACCCATGGCACCCATGGAGTGGGATGGGAGGGGCTGCATTGAGAGAGGGGAGGGTGCAAGGCCATCTGAACTCCCCAGACGGGTGAACGAGTCCAAGTCTCAGTCTCCTGGTTTGTCCAAGAGTCTGTCTGTGCCCCCATGTTTCTGAAAGTCCAGGAAAACACAGCTCAGTGATGTGTCTGCTGCACAGGGGGTGGCAGGTGGGGCAGGGCGCAAATGGCGGGGGCAGGTATGAGGCCCCAGCCCCAGGGCTCTGAGCCACCTTTCTGAACAGACGCCCCGGGTCTGTGAGCCCCTCCAGGCACCCCGTCCTTGCTCCCCGACCACGTGAAGGGGCCCAACCCAGTTAGCACTCCTCTGTAAGGATGTGGGTGCTCTTTCCGAGAGAACTGGGAGCCTCCTAGCAAGCGTACCCCTGCAGCCTCCCTTCCCCATCTGCCTCACTCAGGCTCCAACCAGAGAAGCAGAACCAGCAGGAGATCTACGTGAAGAGATTTATCGCAAGGAATCGGTTATGCAACTGTGGAGCTGGCTAGACAAGCCTGGAATCTGAAGAGCAGGCTGGACTGAGGGGCCAGGGCTGATGGTGCTGTCTGTGGGCGGAATTTCTTCCCCATCAGGGAAGCCTCAGCTCTGCTCTTAAGGTCTTCCAAGGGATGGAATCAGGCTCACCTAGAGTATCTAGCACAATCTGTCTCACTTTAAGTCAACCGATTATGGACTGGAATGACATCCACGGGGCACCTTCGGAGTGACACTAAGATTAGTGTTTGATGGAAGAGTTGGGAATGGCAGCTTTACCAGGCAGGCACCAAGCATCCCTTCATTCTTCCTCTGTCAGTGGTTTCTAGCTCCTTCCTGCTCAAGCATCAGCTCTCAGACGGCCCCCACCAGAGGCAGGGTGAGATCGGCAGGGCTCCCTCCTGCCATGAATTCGCCTGGATCCCCAGCGCTCAGCCCAGCTCTTCCTCCAGCTGTATGTCCCTTGCTCGTGAAATCTCCCTTAACCTGCCTGGGCAAGCCCTCTAGGAGCCCAGTTTGGTGTGGAGTCACCCTCAGGGAGCTGCCGGTCATTTAGAGGAGCCATCAAGAGTCCAGAACACCAGTCTGCTGAGCGCCTCTGCTTTCCGGGCCTTCAGGCCTGGCTCTGGGCTGGATTCTCTGGTTAGCCTGCAGCTCTGGGTTGCAGGAAACCAACCCTGTGGTTGTTTTGTTTCGATTGCACAACCCTGGAGCAAGAGGCCAGAGGGGACATCTGCTGTTTTGGCCACCCAACACCCTTGGCCTCCCTCCTTCTAGCAAAAGTCCCCCATTTGCATCACAGGGAATTCCCCCCATGTGTGCAGCTTGGGGAGTGGGCTGCCAGTCCAGATGCCTGTCCTTCCGTGCCAGGGGATGGGCCTATAGCCCCGCCTGGTCAGCGGTCCCCCTTCCCTGAGGACAGGACTCTCACTCCTCGTCCTGATGGCCAGCCCGAGGCGGGGTGTCGCTCCTCTCCAACACGCCCCCTTGGTTGCATCCTTGCTGGGGCCTGTCTGCCTCTCCTGTGTTTCCTTCCACTCTGAACTTGCCCTCAGTCTGGGGATGAAACTTTTTACTGCTCAAGGCAAACAGAGCGCAATTTCTGTTGCTTACAACCGCAGAAACCTGAATGTCAGTCCTGGCTCTGCCCTGACTCGCTGTGTGACCCTGGGCAAAGTGGCCCCTTTCTGGCCTCAGTTTCTCCACCTGCACCTCTCAGCTGGCCTCCTACGCTGACATCGATGACCCCACGGCTGCCGTGCCCACTGCAGCTGACCAGCAGGGACGTGTCCACTGTCATGGATCAGCTGAGGACTTCTCTGCTCGACCCTGGGGTCTCTGGGGGTGTGTTTAGGGAGGGAGGGAAGACGGTAGCTGTGAAATTGTTGGTTTTACCTCCTCCTTATGTGGAACCATAAGTACATAAGGGGCCATATGTACATCTGAGTACATAAGGATTGATGTACTCAGCACCAAGACCTTGCTAAGCCCCCAGAACATCAGTGTCACACAGCTAAGCTGTTGCTTTATTTTTATTTATTTTTAAAATATTTACTTTTATTTATTTGGCTGCACCAGGTCTGGATTGCGCCACTCTGAATCTTCCATCTTCGTCACGGCATGTGGAATCTTCCAGTTGAGGCATGTGGGATCTAGTTTCCTGACCAGAGGTCGAAGCTAGGTCCCCATGGAGCACAGAGTCTTGGCCATTGGATCACCAGGAAAGTCCCCACTAAGCCGTTGCTTTTAGCCACTATGCTCATATTTTTGAGCATCTGGTAAAACCTCTGGATGCTCCCCTTAGACCAAAAAATATCCCTCCATCCATCTCTCTCTCCCTTCTTCCCTCCCTTCTTTTCTCTCTCTCTCACACATACTTTAACACACCATTTCAGGAGGAGAACTAGGCACAGGCTTCCGATGTCAGTCCTAACCCTCAGGCAAGCAGCTTCTGCTTTTATGAGACAAATAACCAGCTTCAGTGCACAAGCCAGTGGCCTGGCCCTACATCAGATGCTTTGTGAGCATCAGCTCATCCACGTAAAGAGAACTACATTTGTGGTAGAGATTGCTATGTTTTCACCAAATCCTAGATCATTATTTTCCTTTTGGGCACCCAGCAGGACTACATTTCCCAGCCTCCCTTGTGGTTAGATGTGGCCACATGACTGAGTTCTGGCCAATGGCATGTGAGCTGAAGTGATCTGCCCCACCACCCCTTTTAGCCTGCTCCATAAACTCCTTCTATGCCTTCCTCCACACTCTCTTTACCCTTCTACAAGATTACTGCAGAGAAGGAAAAGGCCCTAGAAGATGATGAACCACAGGATGAGGGAGCCTGGGCCCCTGAGTTACTGCCTGGAGCAGGGCCCCCACTTCCTCTCTACCAGCCCAGGGTAGACAGTGATGTGAATAAGAAATAAACTTTTATTTGGGGATGGTTTGTTATATCTGTTAGCCCATCCTGACTAACACAATATTTTTATTATCTGCATTCAGGGGAGCTGCTCTTTGTTGTAAAGGAATTCATCCTAGGTTGCCTTTAAAGCAGAAATCTCCACCACTGCCTTCAGCCTGGACCCTTGAGGCTGCTGAGGATGCATGATGGGCCTTGTGCCTGGCACCCACCTGAACTCAAGGCATCTTTTCCAGGACCCAGAGTTACCACCAGTCTTGGCCTCACCCCTTGCCCCCAGACCCCTCCACCTGGCTTCCCTCATTTCACCAAGTCTGTAGTCTGGGATCATGTTCCTTCTCTTGGCTTCCCACTGCTTTGGCTGTTGTCTGGGGTCCAAAGACCATGGTTCAGAGTCAGCTGAAGCTATTAGCTTTTCTCCCGAATAGCTCCTTGAGGGCAGGGCTTGGGGAGTGCTCACTGCTGAATTCCTTGTGCCTAGCAGAAGATAAGCACGCAGCAGGTGCTTTCGAAATGCTGTGGTCTTTGCAGTTCCACCGTGTGGAAAGCCCTGAGAGCGCCATGGCTAGAATCCACCTCCCTGAGCACCCAGGTTCCAGAGAAAGAAGCTGGACTCCACCGATTTTCATTCCCCAGATGCACTGTAACAAGGCTCCTGGAAGGTCAAGGCCAGAACTTGGGGCCTGGCTGCCTCGCTCTGACCACATTTCCAAGCACAGATTGCACCCTGACCCCGTCCCCAAACCCAACATGATGGGAGATGGAGTCAGGTCAAGGCCATGATATGTGGACCACCCTTTCCATCACTGAACCTCCAAGGGAGGACCGGTCCCCCCTTTTTAAATAATTAAATCAGTTTCCAAACTACCTTTGAAAATGAAAGTGAAAATGTTGGTCGCTCAGTCGTGTCTGACTCTTTGCAACCCCATGGACTGTAGCCCGCCAGGCTCCTCTGTCCATGGAATTTTCCAAGCAAGAATACTGCAGGGGGTTGCCATTTCCTTCTCCAGAGGATCTTCCCAATCCAGGGATTGAACCGGAGTCTCCTGCATTGCAGGCAGATTCTTTACTATCTGAGCCACCAGGGAACCTTTCAGTTCAGTTCAGTTCAGTTCAGTTCAATTCAGTCGCTCAGTCGTGTCCGACTCTTTGCGACCCCATGAATTGCAGCACGCCAGGCCTCCCTGTCCCACCAACTCCCGGAGTTCACTTAGACTCACGTCCATCGAGTCAGTGTTGCCATCCAGCCATCTCATCCTCAGTCGTCCCCTTCTCCTCCTGCCCCCAATCCCTCCCAGCATCAGAGTCTTTTCCAGTGAGTCAACTCTTCGCATGAGGTGGCCAAAGTATTGGAGTTTCAGCTTTAGCATCATTCCTTCCAAAGAAATCCCAGGGCTGATCTCCTTCAGAATGGACTGGTTGGATCTCCTTGCAGTCCAAGGGACTCTCAA
>SJYX01021600.1:0-17455 GCA_006410675.1 Oreotragus oreotragus
GGCACAGGGGCAGAAGCGATTAGAAACCATATTAAATTCTCCCCTTGCCTCAGGGATGGTGTTTTTGCACGTTACCTGACTTGCTCCCCAGCCGGAGAATGTACTTTACCCCACAGTCACAAGCAAGGTGGGCTGGATAATAAGAATAATAGGAGATGGCAATTCTGCAGATATAAAAGGTACACATTCAAAAGAAGGAAGGAGAGAAAAGACAGCAATGGAGAATAAAATAAAGGATTAGCGAGAGCCAGAGAAAGATAAAAGAAAGCATAAGAGAAAAACGGTTCATTTGTAGAACTAATACATTAGGTAAAACTCTAAAACATTGTCCCAGGTTTCAAAGACTTCAAGGGGATTTTAAAAGAGGACAAGACTACCCAGGATCTGAGTAGATTATACAATATGCAAAGCTGACTTGCAGAGGAAGAATAAGATTTACCATGTGTTCGGCTCCTACTATGTACCAGGCATTCTGCTGGGGCTTTATATTCCTCAAATCCATGAATATTTGTTGCTGTCATCTATAGGATGTTGTTTCTCACAAAGCCTGCATTTCCTAATGTTACATTCCCATCCTCCACAGCAACCCTCACTTCCACTACTGCTTGAAATTGCAATTAGAAACTAGTCTTTGATTTCTTCTATTGCAATACAGGCATCTTAAATATAAGACCACCATTTTCAAAATAATTTAGTCTGGGTTAGCCACTTCAAGGTTGCCATTTCCTACTCCAAGGGATCTTCCTTACCCAGGGATGCAATCTTTTGCATCTCCTGCTTGGTAGCTGATTCTTTATGACTCTGCCACTGCAAAGCCCATATTTTAGTATTTAATTTTTAAAAATTAAAAATAGATGAAGAGGAGAAGAGGGCAGAGAAAGAAGATTCTGGGAAAGAGACACAACATTCTCATAATTCAGGATCCAGGCTTCTGAAAGAGGGGAATCTATACTTGCAGCCAGCTGTTTCCTGTTTCCTATTCCAGCAGCTTACCTGGGGCAGGTGCCATGACTGGTGTGCATGGGAGGATTTTAGAAATATTTCTATCCATAAATATGTGTGTGTGTCTATATAGAACTCTACTTTTTCGAGAATTCAGAATATTTCTAATATTCTGAAAGAGTGAGGCAGTCAGATATCTTAAAGTAAAACTAATTTAAACAGACCCATTCCCTGAGAACCAGGTTTTGTTAAACTACAAGGGTGTTACAGGTAATGAAGCCAAAATTCATCTCATTTCACAGGTGAGGAAACCAAGGCCCAGTGAGATCACACGACATGCCTAACCACGCCATGAAGCCAGTTAGTATCAGGCTTGGAACTGATGTCTGATGTCATTCAGCTAGTATACTCTACATTACCCCATGATGTTATCTGAGGGAGGTGTCACCACATCAAATAGAAACTCCATTTTTAATTTTTAAAAATTAAAAAGTATGTGCTTTGCAGTGGCAGAGTGGTAAAGAATCAGCCTACCAAACAGGAGATGCAAAAGATTGCATCCCTGGGTGGGGAAGATCCTTTGGAGTAATAAATGGCAACCCACTCCAGTATTCTTGCCTGGAAAATCCAAGGACACAGGAGCCTGCTGGGCTACTGTCCACTGGGTTGCAGAGTTGGACATGACTAAGCATACACATGTGATTTGGATTGAAATGAAACAGAGCTCAGCAAACACGGATCTGTAAGAGAGCTGCTAATGAGGTATGGTGAACCTCATTTAAGATACAGGGGGAAAATGTGGGCCTCCTAGTCAAACAGGGGCAAAAGATTTATAATCTAAAATTATACTTAAATTATCTGGGTTTTTTTTGCCAGTAAATATTATTCTTATTACTTGATTGCATATTGTGAAAATTAACAGAAATAATATATACAAGAGGTTCAGCAAAATGTTGATTCTCTTTTCTTCCTCCAATTATTAACAAATCACTCTTCTTGGGGAAAAAAAGTGATTTTCTTGTTAGTTTCCCTGAATGCCCTCAAGATCTCCTCCCCATGGCCTAATTCTGCTTAAACTTTTTTCTCTTTTTCACAGATGATGATCAAAAGAAGATATACAATTTTTTTCTTGATTAATCACCCGCCCTCATCCTCACTCCTAGTGTCTAGGAAATTAAAAGGCAGGAGATGCCTACTCTGCCTTACAATGTTACTGAAGAAACAATGACAGAACAAAAGTCTAAAATAGAAGTAATGTTGGACCTACTTCTGTATTATATAAGGAAGAGATTGCATATGTTGTCATGAGGAAGTATGTAGTGGGCAGGAATAAATAAAACAATGCAGTGATGAGTAACTAGCAAGGCCTCCACATTGAAAGAGTAACAGGGACTAGTAGAGACTGTGGTTGAATGAGGACCACAGGTCCTGCTAAGTTTAGACAGATTTTGCCACGCAGAATTGTTGGTTTACTGTATCTGAATCTTACAATGTTCATTTTAAAAGTCAGAAATTGGAATTTTTAAATGAAATATGCCCATTTTCAATACTGCCTCAACTTAAAAAAAAAAAAAAACAAACATATAGGCCAAATAAAATTTGTTTGCGGACTGAGTTTCGTAGGGGATTACTTGTTTGGGAACTCTCACTTAGAAAGATCAGTCTCTGATGGAAATTCCCTAGCTGTCCAGTGGTTAAGACTCCATACTTCCACTGCAGGGGACACTGGTTCTATCCCTGGTTGGGGAACTAAGATCCTGCATATCATGTGGCAAAAAAAAAAAAAAAAGAGAGAGAGACAAAGAAACAAAGATCAGTCTAGTATTTTCTCCTCAAGCAAGCAGAGTGTATATCTGTGTGCATGTTTGCGTGTATCTGACTTAGCAACTAACTGCAACACACACACACACACACACACACACACACAGGAGCATATTGACGAAATTATCTGTGACTTCATAGGAGACACAAATGGAATTCCCTTGACATCCTAGACTGTTCAGTCTACCATGGGTTGTCTTCTGGAAACAGATTTGACATTAAAGACTTGGAGAAGTATCCTGGTAGGGGCTGGAAGATGGTTAAGATCAATTCCTGTGGGAGGAGGATAAAGTATCCTAAATGTGGGTAGAGATATGTTTCAAAGCAAAAATAAGAAAGGCCCCTCCTAAAGGCAGAAAAGTCAAGGAATAAGAGTGATGCTATAAAGTGATGCTATAAACCCATCTGCCACACAGATATACCCCAAGCCAATGCTAGTATCTTGAGTATGTGTCTCTTAAAACAGTGAACACTCTATTTAACACACAAGTTAAATTTTTCTATGTTTTTAATTTTAAGATAGTTTTCTAGTGTTTGATTGGTATGGGATACTTGTTCATATAACCTTTGTTAGAATACTCTTGTAGGTATAAAGTCATTGACAAGGGCATAACTAAAGAAGATCTAGCTTGCTTTCTCCTCCATCTCAGTGGAGGCCACTTGGAGGTCAAAGGGCTCTGCTCCCAGTGACCTCTCTGACACAGCAAGTGTGCAGTAGGCCATGGCCCAGCAAAATATGACAGAAAAGAGAAAATGTCATACAGCCAAGACAGTGGAGCTAAAGAAGTGGGAAAGGAGATGGCACAAATGCCTCTTTGTCCCAAATACATTAAGGAAATACATTGTCAGAAACGTGATGATAACCACATCCATGGCTAACAACCACACAATGAGATAACAGAGCCCCATCTGGGGATGGAGCAATTTTCTGTCCCTCAATTCTCTAACTAAAATTTTTAAAATTCCAAATACAATATCTCTTATGAAAGAAGATTCTCAGTGTAAGTACTGCATTTCATACAATGCAAGCTATTTTCCCATTCTTTACTCTGAAACTTACTAGCAACACTGTTTGCAGAACTGAATCCTTTTTTAGACTAACATATTTTAGGAATGAACCCAGTAGTGAAGATGAAAGAAATGTAAGGAGATGTGATTACCTTTGCCACACAATGGAAAACAATAATCAGGTATTCTACTTTTTTATATTACACTTCTCTTTACTATTACCCCAAGAAATAATCCCCTTGGATATTCCCAGTTACCCCGGGAGTTAAAGAGAGCATGGATAATTACTCCATTTACAGGCTCAAAGGCATTGCCCAATGTCACATTCCTGGGTGAACTGAACCTAAACCTTGATTCCTGTGAAGCCAATTATGGAGCATTGTTAATTATGTCAATAAATCTTGACCTTACATTCTCATCTATCAAACCCTCATTTTAAGATAAAGGAATCAAAAAGAAGATATGAATGAATAATTAAACATCACACTCTGACTAGGCCTGTATCTAAGAATTACCACTGGTGAAAATGTAAATGGTTAGTATGCAGGCCAATACATCTTTAGACATGTTCTCAGGGTACTAAGTACTAAGATCATGTTTTATTTTCTCTGGCAGCTATAATGCTAGACAATGTACATGCTCTAAAGTAACCATCTCTCCCTCCCTCCTCCTTACAGCAAAAAGTAACAGATGGGCCATCTCAACTAAAAATGTCAGCACTTTATTGACCAAACTTCTGCTAAATTTCTTAATAGCAATTTGTGAATTATGATTTCTCCTTTCAGGGACTAAGGGGGCATAATTATTATTCAGGAAAACCTGTTTTTAAAAAACAAACTCTCCCAATTAGAATGTTATTCTATGTTTAAGATGTTTGTATTTTTCTCATTTTAAAATAGAGTCCTATATAAGAAGTATTTCCTTTTTGACTCATAATTCAGTTCTGAGACTATTAGACCATACCACCTGCTAGAGGGTGACATGCATCTCATTAAGGATAGCTGCCATTATTAATGATCAAGCGTAGTTCAATGAGTACAGTAAAACATAAGCATAAAGCAAAGCACAAAAGATAAATAAGGGCTGCAAAGAAATGCAGCTTCAATAAAGCATCTGTCTGAAATATCTATACTCAGCTTCAGTCTAATACACTAGAAAATATTAACTATGGGCATTCCACATAACAAATATTTGTACTTTAATCTCTCATTCATGCTATAAGTAAACCTAAATCTAAATCTTGAAAGACAACCTAAAAATCTTTCATGGAAACTCTCTATAAATATTAATTTACAGAATTTCTTTCTTTTATAGGATATTTAATGAATTCAGTATTATCTGCATTAGCATGGTACAAGGAATATGCTGTTTTGAATTACTCAATCCAAATATCCCGTATGCTTTCATATTTGATTGAAACATTTCTCAAGATAATATTGTTCATAGATTAGCATTGTTTTACCAAATGTGAGAAAGAGTCTAATTTATGGCATTATGCTACTATGTTTTCTTATCTTATTAAATGATGCCATTTTCTGCCTTTTTCACCCAAATAGCATCTGCTAGCCACAAAACTAGAAACACATCTTTTAATTAAATGCTTATTTTATTTTCCCTAGGGACAACAAATTGTAGAATTACTTTCTCAAGATTTACTGTTTTCTTTCCCTTTATCTCAGGGCCCAATATACATTCGATGCGTCCTCTGAAGTAACAACGTCCCATCTGGCTGAGAAGTGATGGACACGGATCCTTAATCAGGCTGTACACTCCATTCTTAGCACCCCCATACCCGAAAGATATCAGCAAATTGGATGGAATTCAGAGAACAGCAAGAAAAATGATTAAAGAGATGGAGGCATTGACTTATGAGGAAAGATGAAAGGATGAAATCTGTATAGCTTGGCAAAGCAACAACTGAGTTGGCGTATGATAACTGTCTATGAGCGTTTGAAGAATGTAAACACTGAGAGAAGAGAGGAAACTTTTCAGAATAGTCTAGGGAATAAGCCAAGCAAGAGGACAGAACTGAATAAATGAGTGGGGAGGGCGGGGCACCTAAGATGGGGTGTTCGCTCATCAATTGCAATTTCTGATAAATTTACAAAGTGAAATCTAAAGAGAAGAACTGGCATCTCAGGTTTGTAGGTTACCATCAGAGTTGACCTACACTGAGAAAAGGATAAGGGAAAGAATTGGTGACTCAGACAGTAAAGAATCTGCCTGCAGTGTAGGAGACTTGGGTTTGACCCCTGGGTTGGGAAGATCCCCTGGAGATGGGAATGGCAACCCACTCCAGTGGTCTTGCCTGGAGAATTCCATGAACAGAGGAGACTGGCAGGCTACAGTCCATGGAGTCGCAAAGAGTTGGACACGACTGAGCGACTGAACTGAACTGAGCAACTAACAAGGGAGGGGATTAGTTTTATTTGTATGTGTACATACAATGGGTGTGCTGTTGTTTTCAGTTTACAAAGTGCTTTTGCATCATCAAAATATCACAATGATCTTATGCCATTGTCAATTCATCTTAAATAAGGACACGCTAAAATTTGCATATGTATAAGCATTGAGGCAAATAGAAAAAACATAAGTAAAACATCTCTGACGTTGAGTTTGCAGTATCTTTGCTATCACAGCACTCTTATATTCCAGAATTTCAATATAGGTGCTAAGTTCCTTCAGTGGTGTCTCATTCTTTGTGACCCTAGGGACTGTAGCCCATCAGGCCCCTCTGTCCATTTTGTGTTGCCATGTTCCTCTCCAGGGGATCTTCCCGACCCAGGGGTCAAACCTGTGCCTCTTGCGTCTTCTGCTTTGGCAGGCAGGTTCTTTCCCAGTAGCGCCGCCTGGGAAGTTCAGTTTGGACTATACTCATACACAGCTCACATAAAGAATCTAAGGTGATGATATAGACAATGGTTTGTCTTCATTCTCCCTGTTTTCTTGCTGTCCTCTTCTGGAGGAGATTAGATATAAATGCTCTCAGGGGAAATTTTTGTGGTCAGTAATCTCTCAATGCTATAGATGACCCAGTGTGAAAATGATCTCTGCTTCAGGTGTCTGGTTATCCCTTTCCCTTGGATGATGGATTTCACTGTGGCTTCACATCCTAACTCAGCTAACTGAAGACCTTAATCATTCATTAATGCAAAGTGTTGAGATGTACTTAATATGATATCTCACTTCTTGCATAAACAGAATCAAATTCTTAATAAGATGGAGCTCTAATGTGCTAAGAGATGTCATTTGTGTTTTGTTGCCAGGTTTCAGCTTCCTGAATCCTTTCAACCACCTACCACATGCTGTCTGCAATGGAGATCTCCATGGAGAATAAACCCGATGTGAATGCCACTGTTTGTACCTAGAGGTTGGTTATAAATCCACTGATGGTTTCTAACACTGACAAATTGTTCTGGAATATGTACAAGCTATGAAGATACTTTCTGTATAGAGTCTGGCCTATATTCCCTGTTCTCCTGGTCCATCCAATAATATCCTTGCTAGTGAAAAGAAAAAGGACATATTTCTTACCCATTATGAAACTCCAGAGTACCTATACTATTAACAGCTATGGAGAAGAAGTGAAAGAATTGATTCCAAAGTACATAATACAATGAAAACCAAAGATCTCCCCCACATCAGGAGAACTGTCTTATAGAATTAAGAGTTTTTAGAAATTTTGCTCTTTGCCCTGGAATTGTGAACCTTTGCACAAAATGTGTGTCCTTGATCTAGAGCATATAAAATCCTGTTCTTAGAGAATATACAGAAATGAGGAACACTGGCTTTCACTCTAAACTCCACAAGATTTGTCCCAAATATAAGGAAGAGGTTAGCAGGTAATGGTTTTGGCATAGACAGTCCTTTTGAAAAGCTATCATTAAAATAGTGAAATCTACTGTAGAGCCACCTCAGCCTGTTAGCTGACTGCAAGTTTTTGGGTTTTGATATAATAATTTAGGGCTAGGGCTTGGTATTCCAAATTTCTAATAAGTTCCCAGGTGATATTGATGCTGCTGGTCCACGTACTACGTTTGGAATTGCCAGATTCCATAGGACATTTTCATTCTGGCTGTACAACATAGCAGTGAAAAATGGCTACAAACCAGTCATGTACAGCTCAGAGAAAATTTACTTTTGATTTACATTCTCCATCTCACAGGGCATTAATGGAACACATTCAGGTAATCAAGCAGGCACAGGTATTTGTAGTTTTATTTACATACAATAGTTGAAACATTTTCCTTTTAATTCAAAGCTCAGTTTTTATAAATGTGTTTCTAAATCCATGCCCTTATGAAAACACTATTTTTGAAAATGGACCTGTAGAAAAATAGCCAGAAGCGTCAATTTGTCATGTCCATCTGGCAAAGTCCTCAAATGTAGATTACTGATGCTTTCACCAAACAGGATTAATATCAAGTCAGTTTATTTGTTTCTGATGAAAGAATCTCTAGAACATAAAGTGACAACACTTAGCTTTCCTCCTTTAGCCATATAGAAAGCATCTCAAAATAAAAAAAAAGAAAGAAATTAAAATAAAAACAAAAACAAGGGGCTCTGGCCTGTCTTGACCTCTGAGAGACTTTTTGCAAGGAATTTTTAAGCTTTAGTCCAAAAAGTGGTCTTCTGTACTTTTTCCTAAAGGCTAAAATACAAACCAGGATGATGTACCTATCAGTGGCTCTTTTGGTGGGTGGAGGAGGGGCCACCCAGACCCAGTGAATCACCAAGGAAACCTGAGGCCTATTTTTCTGTGAAGCTGAACTTCAAAAAAACAAGCCAAGAGATACAAAGAGAAAAGTGTGACTGCTCTGACAGCAAAAACAAGCAAATATCTCCAGAGGGGATTAGTCCCTCTGCTTCAAAGTAACCAAAACAAAGAGAGCTGAGCCAGCTTCACTGGGAACAACTCCTGTCCATCAAACCAGAACGAGCTCAGTAAACAGAGTGGTTGTCGCGCGACTCAACAGCCTGGATGCCTAATACCAAGTAATACACTTTCACTATCAAGATGGAACTTTTCAAATTCAATTCCCTCTTATGGAATCATAGGGATGTTAGAGACTTTCCAAACCCACCTCCCACTGAAAGCCACTGGCCCATCACGTCCAACCTACTGGCCTGTCTTCCAGGCTCTGTTCTAGCACGAGTATTCTTGGTTTCACAAAACAATTTTGCTGAAAATATATCCTTAAGTTGGGACCAAAATTTAAGTTTACTTTATGAAGAAAGTTTTGGCCTTTGGAGAACAAGTCCAATATTACTTCCATGTGGGAACTCTTCAAATAAAAGGATAGTCCTCATATTCCCATGGCATAGCCATTTCCCCAGTTTAATCATCTCATATGGTGGTATACAGATTTTTTTTTTGGTAACCGTCCAATACCACTTGTTTCCAATGGCTGTTTTATAGCCAGACATAAGACTGCAGATTTCATCTAATCAGTTCAGAGTCTGTGGATTTTTATTCTCACATTCTCAGGCTATATTTCTATTAACTCTGTGTAAGATCGCTCTACTTTTTATCATAAATTGTGCCAATAATCTATGTCTGTTTTTACATAAAATGATATTAAGTCATATTTCCCCAAATCTACCATAGAAGTATTAATCTAAGTGTGGGATTTCACATTTATTTCTATTGATTTTAGCTTGTTCACTTTGGCTCACTATTTAAGCTGACAGTCTTCTGAATTTTTATTTCATTATTCAGGTTATTGTATAGCCCTCACAAATTTCAACTTTTGAAAATCTGATAAGCAAGCCCTCTATTTTGTTATCCACGTCACTGCTGAAAATACCAAATAGGCCCTCTATTTTGTTACCCAAATGACTGTTGAAAGTGGCCCAAAGCAGACATAAATGCAGATGGGTAGGGACTTCAGCCTATTTCATAAATCAAACAGATTTGCTCAAATGCTCCATCGTTTCTTATTTTCAGTCTTCCATTTACTGGCCTTAAGGAAGGCTCTGGTGCTTGAGGGAACAAACTGGAACTGAAAGAATTCTCACTTCAACTATGGTTTCTCACGTTTCTAATTTCCTCCACCTAGAGATGAGATCATACCCCAAACTCAAGATAATATTCAGGCAAGACTCAGGCCTAAGTAGCATGTGCTCTAAACCCCCTAAGTCTTAGACTACACTGTGCTACTTCTCAGAACCTAGAGAATTCCACTGGACACTCAAGGAGATCATCAGATTAGAGAGTCAAGTGACTCACACTTTGAGAATTTAAACAATAATTGAGACCAGCTATGGCAATAAGAAACATTCCCTATGGATGGACTTTGAGGTATGTTTCTACTAAAAATAACATAAAATACAGTTTAGAGAGTTGATTACTTAAGGGACAATGCAGTATCACAGTAAGTCAGCAGTTTAGGTTTTTGATCTGTCCACAGAGTTAGATTTTGTTGAAGGCGAAATACTCAGCATGGTAACTAATCAGCACACTCTCTCCAAATGTCCCCTGCCTTTATTTTCGGTTGCTTGTTACTTCAATTCACACCGATTTATCCTCCCTCAAAACTCAACCCACAACTTTTTCATTGCCTGACCTGAGGCATGGATAGCAATTTTCAGTGTAATCAGCCAGAGGATGTAATCAGTGCAATTAACAGATGGATTGGGAATACTACATGAAACCTAAATTAAAATCCCACTAAAATCACTGTACTGTATCTGTATATACCCACACTAAACAAATATTTCTTAGGATACAGTTTCTGGCAGGGAGATGATAATTTTAACGTAAAACTTTTAATGAATTTAGCCCCCATCTACATCCTCACTACACTGATTTGGTATACTTTATTGAGCAGCTACAGTATGTCTAGTTTTATTCTGGAGCAAAATTAAAGTAGGATGTGGTATCTTTCCTCAAAGAAGATTGGAGTGTTGAATAAATCAGTCTTAAAGTCATGAAAATATTCTGAAAACACTAAGAGATGGTGGTAGGCTAGAAATGCAAACAAAAAGAATATTAGGTTGGGAGGAAGTGTTTTATGTTTGGCTCCGCTGTAATCTGTCTGGAATTGTAATCTGTCTGGAATTCTATGGGTCATCATTATAATCTCTGTTAACTCCTTCCCCTCTCCTCCATTTTACTTCACATAACCTCCCAACCCCTTGCTGAAGCCATCCATCTCCTGTTGCCTGGTTTATGCAGGTGCAGTTAAATGGTGTCAGGAAGGAGAGGGGAACAAAAACGTATAGGCAGCCTGACTGGTTTCACTTGAATTCATTCCCATAAACTTATGTAGACCCTGATCACTGCCAAAATACTATTATTTTCTTAAATAAGTATACTTCCCCCCCCAAGTATATTGTTTCATATCTTTTCACTGTCCTCAAATCTCTCATTCCTTTTCCCTCCTCACTCTAAGTTGATGACCTGCCTTAAACTTCGTTAATAAGACAGACTATAAGAGGAAATTCTTTAAATTCTCAGTAACAGATTGGAAAAACCAGATTCTGTCTTTGTCCCTCCTCAGTTCAGTTCAATCACTGTCATGTCTGACTCTTTGCGACCCCATGAATTGCAGCACGCCAGGCCTCCCTGTCCGTCACCAACTCCTGGAGTTCACCCAAACTAATGTGCATCAAGTTGGTGATGCCATCCAGCCATCTCATCCTCTGTCGTCCCCTTCTCCTGCTGACCCCAATCCCTCCCAGCATCAGAGTCTTTTCCAATGAGTCAACTCTTCATATGAGGTGGCCAAAGTACTGGAGTTTCAGCTTTAGCATCATTCCTTCCAAAGAAATCCCAGGGCTGATCTCCTTCANTATCACAGTAAGTCAGCAGTTTAGGTTTTTGATCTGTCCACAGAGTTAGATTTTGTTGAAGGCGAAATACTCAGCATGGTAACTAATCAGCACACTCTCTCCAAATGTCCCCTGCCTTTATTTTCGGTTGCTTGTTACTTCAATTCACACCGATTTATCCTCCCTCAAAACTCAACCCACAACTTTTTCATTGCCTGACCTGAGGCATGGATAGCAATTTTCAGTGTAATCAGCCAGAGGATGTAATCAGTGCAATTAACAGATGGATTGGGAATACTACATGAAACCTAAATTAAAATCCCACTAAAATCACTGTACTGTATCTGTATATACCCACACTAAACAAATATTTCTTAGGATACAGTTTCTGGCAGGGAGATGATAATTTTAACGTAAAACTTTTAATGAATTTAGCCCCCATCTACATCCTCACTACACTGATTTGGTATACTTTATTGAGCAGCTACAGTATGTCTAGTTTTATTCTGGAGCAAAATTAAAGTAGGATGTGGTATCTTTCCTCAAAGAAGATTGGAGTGTTGAATAAATCAGTCTTAAAGTCATGAAAATATTCTGAAAACACTAAGAGATGGTGGTAGGCTAGAAATGCAAACAAAAAGAATATTAGGTTGGGAGGAAGTGTTTTATGTTTGGCTCCGCTGTAATCTGTCTGGAATTGTAATCTGTCTGGAATTCTATGGGTCATCATTATAATCTCTGTTAACTCCTTCCCCTCTCCTCCATTTTACTTCACATAACCTCCCAACCCCTTGCTGAAGCCATCCATCTCCTGTTGCCTGGTTTATGCAGGTGCAGTTAAATGGTGTCAGAAAGGAGAGGGGAACAAAAACGTATAGGCAGCCTGACTGGTTTCACTTGAATTCATTCCCATAAACTTATGTAGACCCTGATCACTGCCAAAATACTATTATTTTCTTAAATAAGTATACTTCCCCCCCCAAGTATATTGTTTCATATCTTTTCACTGTCCTCAAATCTCTCATTCCTTTTCCCTCCTCACTCTAAGTTGATGACCTGCCTTAAACTTCGTTAATAAGACAGACTATAAGAGGAAATTCTTTAAATTCTCAGTAACAGATTGGAAAAACCAGATTCTGTCTTTGTCCCTCCTCAGTTCAGTTCAATCACTGTCATGTCTGACTCTTTGCGACCCCATGAATTGCAGCACGCCAGGCCTCCCTGTCCGTCACCAACTCCTGGAGTTCACCCAAACTAATGTGCATCAAGTTGGTGATGCCATCCAGCCATCTCATCCTCTGTCGTCCCCTTCTCCTGCTGACCCCAATCCCTCCCAGCATCAGAGTCTTTTCCAATGAGTCAACTCTTCATATGAGGTGGCCAAAGTACTGGAGTTTCAGCTTTAGCATCATTCCTTCCAAAGAAATCCCAGGGCTGATCTCCTTCAGAATGGACTGGTTGGATCTCCTTGCAGTCCAAGGGACTCTCAAGAGTCTTCTCCAGCACCACAGTTAATTCAGCATAAAAACATTCCTTCTCTAGAAGAGGGAACACCTCTCTATCTGGATACTGAGTTCCACCCTCATAGAATTTCTCAAGGCCTTTACCCCTTCATTTATTCTTTCTCAACTGCTTAATAAATATTTCCTTCACCACAAGATAACCCTCATATTCAAACATTCTCAGGGTTTTTCATCTTTAAAGAGAAGAAACGAAGGAGGAAAGAAGAAAGCAAAAGAAGGAAGGAAGGAGAGGAGGAAGGAGGAAGGAAGAAAGGAAGGGTGCTCTAACCTGCCATCTTCAGGGCTTTCTGCACTGTTTTTCTAATCTTCATAATCTCACTTTCTCATCCTTTATTCACCATTTTGCTCACTCTCCTGTAGTTTTGAGGGCTTCCCTGGTGGCTTAGATGGTAAAGAATCTGACCACGATGTGGGAGACCTGGGTTCGATCCCTGGGTTGGGAAGATCCCCTGGAGTAGGAAATGGCAACTCATCCCAGTATGCCTGCCTGGAAAATTCTGTGGACAGAGGAGCCTGGCGGGCTACAGTCCATGGGGTCACAGAGAGTCAGACATGACTGAGCGACACATAGTTTCACTTTCAGTCTGGTTTTGAACTTTACACTCCAACAAAATGGTTTTTCACTAACAACATACATGTTCCATATTCCAAGAATGTGCTCTTATTCTGTCATAGGCCACACTTTCTCTTCATCAAACACTTTGCTCAACTCCCATGATACTACTTGCCTCCTGGTTTCTCTCCAGCCCGTCATTCACTTCTCCGGCTCCCCTGCTGGCTTCTCCTCCATCAGACTTAAAACTATGAGAGTATTTCAGGACTCCTCCCAAGCCCACTTTTCTTTATCAACACCTTCTCCTCATTGGTCTCATCCAGACTTATGTCTTTAAATGTCATGTCTATGCTAAATATTCCTACAGTATATCTCTTCAGATTTATCCTGTGAGCTCTGAAATGTCGATGAATATCTATCTTTAGATTTTTACAGGATTTTCTCAGTTTTAACATGTTTACATTGAGATTCTTGATTTCGTATTCATCTCTAAAAAGCTTTAGTGAGAAATGGATATATTAAGGAAAGAGTAAAATCAGATGAAAAATAGTATAAGTGGAGTAAGGGAGGAAAGAAAGTTGGAAGAGTTAATTGTGGATCTGATTAGAAAATGGGATTTTTAAAAGCTTAACAGCTAATAAATGAACATTTTTAAGTGATGACAAAGTTGAATCCGTATTAATGTGAGTACAGAGAACCGAAGAAAACTGGGTTGAAAATTACAAGAGTCAAAGAAGACAGAGTATTCGGGAATCAGAATGTCATGCTAATCAGCCACATGGAACTGGGGTAGAAATTTCTAGGCCTTCAGTGTGGGACTCTGGGACTTGGTTTTGCTTTCAGTAAACATCTCATTCCTCATTAGCCTAAAGTTACACTCTTTGTCCTGGATTCCTGGATGGAGAACTGGCCTGATAAATTATCAGCACTCAAATTTAGGGAAAGTCAGTTCAGCCTCTGAGTCCTGTCCGGATCTTTGTGACCCAATGGACTGCAGCACACCCGGCTTCTCTGTCCATCATCAACTCCTGGAGCTCACTCAAACTCATGTCCACCAAGTTGGTGATGCCATCCAACCATCTTATCCTCTGTTGTCCCCTTCTCCTCCCGCCTTCAGTCTTTCCTAGCATCAGTTCTTTTCCAGTGAGTCAGTTCTTTGCATCAGGTGGCCAAAGCATTGGCATTTCAGTTTTAGCATCAGTCCTTCCAATGAACACCCAGGACTTATCTCCTTTAGGATGGACTGGTTGGATCTCCTTGCAGTCCAAGGGACTCTCAAGAGTCTTCTCCAAAACCACAGTTCAAAAGCATCAATTCTTTAGCTCTCAGTTTCTTTACAGTTCAGCTCTCACATCCATACATGACCACTGGAAAAATCATAGCTTTGACTGGATGGACCTTTGTTGGCAAAGTGACGTCTCTGCTTTTTAATATGCTGTTTAGGTTGGACATAGCTTTCTTCCAAGGAGCAAGCCTCTTTTAATTTCATGGCTGCAGTCACCATATGCAGTGATTCTGGAACTTCAAAAAATAAAGTCTCTCACTGTTTCCGTTGTTTCCCCATCTATTTGCCATGAAGTGATGGGACCAGATGCTATGATGTTAGTTTTCTGAATGTTGAGTTTTAAGCCATTTTTTTCACTCTCCTCTTTCACTTTCATCAAGAGGCTCTTTAGTTCTTCTTCACTTTCTGCCATAAGGGTGATGTCATCTGATATCTGAGGTTACTGATATTTCTCTTGGCAATCTTGATTTCATCTTGTGCTTCATCTAGCCTGGCATTTCATATGATGTACTTTGCATATAAGTTGAACAGGGTGACAACATACAGCCTTGATATACTCCTTTCCTGTTTGGAACCAGTCTGTTGTTCCATGTCCAGTTCTAAATGTTGCTTGACCTGCATACAGATTTCTCAAGAGGCAGGTCAAATGGTCTGGTATTCCCATCTCTTTCAGAATTTTCCACAGTTTATTGTGATCCACACAGTCAAAGGCTTTGGCATAGTCAAAAAAGCAAAAGTAGATGTTTTTCTAGAACTCTCTTGCTTTTTTGATGATCCAATGGATATTGGAAATTTGATCTCTGGTGCCTCTGCCTTTTCTAAATCCAGTTTGAACATCTGGAAGTTCATGGCTCACATACTGCTGAAGCCTGGCTTGAAGAATTTTGAGCATTATTTTGCTAACGTGTGAGATGAGTGCAATTGTGCGGTAGTTTGAACATTCTTTCCATTGCCTTTCTTTGGGATTGGAATGAAAACTGACCTTTTCCAGCCCTGTGGCCACTGCTGAGTTTTCCAAATTTGCTGGCATTTTGAGTGCAGCACTTTCACAGCATCATCGTTTAGGATTCGAAAGAGCTCCACTGGAATTCCATTGCCTCCACTAGCATTGTTCCTAGTGATACTTCCTAAGGCCCACTTGACCTAGTGTTCCAGGATGTCTGGCTCTGGATGAGTCACACCATTGTAGTTATCTGGGTCATGAAGATCTTTTTTGTGTAGTTATATGTACTCCTGCCATCTCTTCTTCATATCTTCTGTTTCTCTTAGATCCATACCATTTCTGTTCTTCATTGTGCCTGTCTTCAAGTGAAATGTTCCCATGGTGTCTCAAATTTTCTTGAAGAGATCTCTAGCCTTTCTCATTGTGTTATTTTCCTCTATTCCTTTGCAATGATCATTGAGGAAGGCTTTCTTATCTCTCCTTGCTATTCTTTAGAACTTGCATTCAAATGGGTATATCTTTTCTTTTCTCCTTTGCCTTTAGCTTCTCTTCTTTTCTCAGCTATTTGTAAGGGTTCCTCAGACAATCATTTTGCATTTTTTTCATTTCTTTTCCTTGGGGATGGTCTTGATCCCTGTCTCCTGTAAAGTGTCATGAACCTCCATCTATAACTCTTCAGGCACTCTGTCTAACAGATCTAAACCCTTGAATCTATTTGTCACTTTCACTGTAAAATTGTAAGGGATTTGATTTAGGTCATACTTGAATGGTCTCTTGAGAAACCTATACGCAATTCAGGAAGCAACAGTTAGAACTGGACATGGAACAACAGACTGGTTCCAAATAGGAAAAGGAGTACGTCAAGGCTGTATATTGTTACCCTGCTTATTTAACTTCTATGCAGAGTACATCATGAGAAACCTTGGGCTGGAAGAAGCACAAGCTGGAATCAAGATTGCCGGGAGAATTATCAATAACCTCAGATATGCAGATGACACCACCCTTATGGCACAAAGTGAAGAGGAACTAAAAAGCCTCTTGACGAAAGTGAAAGAGGAGAGCGAAAAAGTTGGCTTAAAGCTTAACATTCAGAAAACGAAGATCATGGCATCTGGTCACATCACTTCATGGGAAATAGATGGGGAAACAGTGGAAACAGTGTCGGACTTTATTTTTTGGGGCTCCAAAATCACTGCAGATGGTGATTGCAGCCATGAAATTAAAAGACGCCTACTCCTTGGAAGAAAATACTCAAAAGTAGAGACATTACTTTGCCAACGAAGGTTCGTCTAGTCAAGGCTATGGTTTTTCCAGTAGTCATGTATGGATGTGAGAGTTGGACTGTGAAGAAAGCTGAGTGCTGAAGAATTGATGCTTTTGAACTGTGGAACTGGAGAAGACTCTTGAGAGTCCCTTGGACTGCAAGGAGATCCAACCAGTCCATTCTAAAGGAGATAAATCCTGGGTGTTCATTGGAAGGATTAATGTTGAAGCTTAAACTCCAATTCTTTGGCCACCTCATGCAAAGAGTTGACTCATTGGAAAAGACTGATGCTGGGAGGGTTTGGGGGCAGGAGGAGAAGGGGACGACAGAGGATGAGATGGGC
>SJYX01021600.1:19357-57956 GCA_006410675.1 Oreotragus oreotragus
GCCCCCAATCCCTCCCAGCATCAGAGTCTTTTCCAATGAGTCAACTCTTCACATGAGGTGGACAAAGTACTGGAGTTTCAGCTTTAGCATCATTCCTTCCAAAGAAATCCCAGGGCTGATCTCCTTTAGAATGGACTGGTTGGATCTCCTTGCAGTCCAAGGGACTCTCAAGAGTCTTCTCTAACACCACAGTTCAAACTGATTCCTAAAATGTCAATATTCACTTTTGCCATCTCCTGTTTGACCACTTCCAATTTACCTTGATTTATGGACCTATGCAATATTGCTCTTTACAACATCAGACTCTACTTCCATCACCAGTCACATCCATAACTGAGCATTGTTTTCACCGTGGCTCCATCTCTTCATTCTTTCTGGATTGGAATTATTTCTTCATCTTTCTCCAGTAGCATATTGGGCACCTAATGATCTGGGGAGTTCATATTTCAATGTCCTATCTTTTTGCATTTTTGTACTGTTCTTGGGGTTCTCAAGGCAAGAAAACTGAAGTGGTTTGCCATTCCCTCTCCAGTGGACCATGTTTTGCCAGAACTCTGCACCATGACCCATCCATCTTGGGTGGCCCTACATGGCATGTGTCATAATTCCATTGAGTTAGACAGGCTGTGGTCCATGTGATCAGTTTGATTAGTTTTCTGTGACTGTGGTTTTCATTCTGTCTGCCCTCTGATGGATAAGGATAAGAGAATTATGGAAGCTTACTGACGGGAGAGACTGACTGAAGGGGAAACTTGGAAAGTGAAAGTGAAAGTGAAGTTACTCAGTCCTGTCTGACTCTTTGANATCAGTTTGATTAGTTTTCTGTGACTGTGGTTTTCATTCTGTCTGCCCTCTGATGGATAAGGATAAGAGAATTATGGAAGCTTACTGACGGGAGAGACTGACTGAAGGGGAAACTTGGAAAGTGAAAGTGAAAGTGAAGTTACTCAGTCCTGTCTGACTCTTTGAAACCCCATGGACTGTAGCCTACCAGGCTCCTCAGTCCACGGAATTTTCCCGGCAAGAGTACTGGAATGGGTTGCCATTTCCTTCTCCAGGGGACCTTCCCGACCCAGGGATCAAACTCTGGTCTCCTGCATTGCAGGCAGAGGCTTTACTGTCTGAGCCACCAGGGAAGTCCAAATCCAGATCCAGGGAAGAGCAATAATTAACTTCTGTTCCACATGCCTGAGGGAAAAACAACTGGTAATCATTAATCTTTAGTCCATACATCTGGTCCATTGTAAAATGGCCAGGGGGCATGAAAAAGGATGATGACTTAACCCAAGGATCAAGAGAAGCCATAAAGATGTTAAGATATGCATCTTGACTTTTAAACTGATTCGTTAAAAATGACATATCTTAAGGACAGAAGCCAACCAGAAATGTACAGATTAATACTGGTAAAAATATAAAACTGCTATAATCCCTGCCTTTTTGGGGCCTCTCTACCTACCTCAGTGTTGATGCTGAGAGCATCGTACTTTCCTTCCCTTTAATAAATACTATTTGCTTGCTACTGTGAGTATTTGTGTGTTCATGAAGTTCATCAATCTGTGTGATTTCAGGTTCTGAAATGGGAATCCGAGTTCTTGTTTGCAGAGCCAAATACTGAACTTCAGTTCAGTTCAGTTCAGTTCGGTCGCAAAGAGTCGGACACCACTGAGCGACTGAACTGAACTGAACTGAACTGAAGTTCAGTATTTGGCTCTGCAAACAAGAACTCGGATTCCCATTTCAGAACCTGAAATCACACAGATTGATGACAGGTTTTGGGTGGAACAATGTAAAGGAAACAAATTGGAAGGGTACAGACCAAGAATGGTAGAAAATAGATGGTATGAGAAACACTTTAAAAAAGAAGATTGCTTTTATTGTATCAGAGAATATTAGTTGATAATAATCAACGGTGATCACAGATAATATGAATTCACTGGCAAAACATCATTCTCCACTTTTTGAAGTGTTTCCCAGGGAAGCAGTACCCTTGGGAGTGAGTCAGCATTCAACTAAGGTAAGTGGTGGAGGGAAGGAGTTGAAAATGTTTGAGAGTTAAATTATCATTGGTCAGACATTCCAGAATATATAGAAGGAAAAGATGAAGGTGATAGAAAGATAGCTTAGGTGAGAGAAATTAGATCATTAGATTAGGAATGAAAGTATGGGAGACAGCAAATGACTAAAGACCTGACATAAGGGCTTTAATCAGTGATTAAAGATGGCAAGGATATGAAACAAAGCGCTTGAATTTACTTAAAGTTTACAAATAGAACTCAAGTTTATTGTCTCCTCTGATGTAGGTACAAAATTTTCCAATGGGTCTGCGACTGTGATGCTCAAAATTAATCAATGAAAATCACGTTGCAAAATTTTTCTTGTTGGACTTTACAAAAGATTTTAAGCAAGAAACACATGGTGCAGATAAATGTAGTAGATTTCATTATTAGCTCATTTTTCTTAGTGGACAAGTTGTCTCACATGATATCTGCAGTAAAATAGATTCATGAGAACTATAGATGGAAAAGATACATAGGATGTGTTTTACTCCATCCATTATTTGTCATCTAGACTATCGTTCAAGCTGGTTAAATAAATTCACATGGTTATTCTAAGATATCTTCATTTCTACTTCCAATTATTTCTTTTAAAATAATCAGTATAAAAATACAAATGAGCATTTATGAGTCGAGTTGATTTGGAAAATATGAAATATACTTTCAACTGAAAAATCAAAAATTTTTAGAATTTGTTCTGGAACGTAATTTTTCTGAAGATTCAGGTTCAGGTTCAGGTCAGTCGCTCAGTCGTGTCCAACTCTTTGCGACCCCATGAATTGCAGCACGCCAGGCCTCCCTGTCCATCACCAACTCCCGGAGTTCACTCAGACTCACGTCCATCGAGTCAGTGATGCCATCCAGCCATCTCATCCTCGGTTGTCCCCTTCTCCTCCTGCCCCCAATCCCTCCCAGCATCAGAGTCTTTTCCAGTTAGTCAACTCTTCGCATGAGGTGGCCAAAGTATTGGAGTTTCAGCTTTAGCATCATTCCTTTCAAAGAACACTCAGGGCTGATCTCCTTTAGAATGGACTGGTTGGATCTCCTTGCAGTCCAAGGGACTCTCAAGAGTCTTCTCCAACATCATAGTTCAAAAGCATCAATTCTTTGACACTCAGCTTTCCTCACAGTCCAACTCTCACATCAGATGTGTATAAGAGNTCAGGGCTGATCTCCTTTAGAATGGACTGGTTGGATCTCCTTGCAGTCCAAGGGACTCTCAAGAGTCTTCTCCAACATCATAGTTCAAAAGCATCAATTCTTTGACACTCAGCTTTCCTCACAGTCCAACTCTCACATCCATACATGACCACAGGAAAAACCATAGCCTTGACCAGACGGACCTTTGTTGGCAAAGTAATGTCTCTGCTTTCTATATGCTATCTAGGTTGGTCATCACTTTCTTTCCAAGGAGCAAGCGTCTTTTAATTTCATGGCTGCAATCACCATCTGCAGTGATTTTGGAGCCCCCCAAAAATAAAGTCTGAAACTGTTTCCACCATTTCCCCATCTATTTGCCATGAAGTGATGGGGCCAGATGCCATGATTTTGTTTTCTGAATGTTGAGCTTTAAGCCAACTTTTTCACTCCCCTCTTTCACTTTCATCAAGAGGCTTTTTAGTTCCTCTTCACTTTGTGCCATAAGGGTGGTGTCATGTGCATATCTGAGGTGATTGATATTTCTCCCGGCAATCTTGATTCCAGCTTGTGCTTCTTCCAGCCCAGCGTTTCTCATGATGTACTCTGCATAGAAGTTAAATAAGCAGGGTGACAATATACAGCCTTGATGTACTCCTTTTCCTATTTGGAACCAGTCTGTTGTTCCATGTCCAGTTCTAACTGTTGCTTCCTGACCTGCATACAGATTTCTCAAGAGGCAGGTCAGGTGGTCTGGTATTCCCATCTCTCTCAGAATTTTCCACAGTTTATTGTGATCCACACAGTCAAAGGCTTTGGCACAGTCAATAAATCAGAAATAGAAGTTTTTCTGGAATTCTCTTGCTTTTTCGATGATCCAGTGGATGTTGGCAATTTCATCTCTGAAGATTAAATTGAGTTAACGTTTCTAATATATCCAGTGAGTTAATTATCTATGCTGCCGCTGCGCTAAGTTGCTTCAGTCATGTCCGACTCTGTGTGACCCCATAGATGAAGCCCACCAGGCTCCTCCATCCCTGGGATTTTCCAGGCAAGAGCACTGGAGTGGGTTGCCATTGACTTCTCCATTAATTGTCTCTAGGATGTGATAAAACAGGTAAACATATAATAGAGAGTTGGCTTCTGAGCTTTCTTCCTGAATGTCAGTACTTAAAATTCTTTTACCATCTCACAGTCCTAAATAAGGGACTAAATGGTCTGTAGATTTAGCTCTCTAGCATCTAAATCTACATCAACTTGATTACACAGTTCTTTTCTCAATGCCATGTGACACCCTGCTCTCCAAGATCTTTAGAAGAGTGAGCTGTCTTTGAATTGTTAGGTTCCTTTAATATGCCCCAACGCCATAAATTTGTTTTGCTTGTTTTTGTACATTGTGTAATGAAAGCATATGGTTTTTGTGTACATTGTTGAGTATTTATAATTATGCTGACAAATATAAATATAGAAATGTAAGAATATTCTAGCTAAATTTTACAAGGAAAAATGCCTCAAAATGCCCATTTTGATTTCTTGCAATAAAAATTTTTTCATTTGAAAACTGATAACAGTATGATAGAAGAACAAGCATATTATATTCATTAGGCTACAGGTTAGGCTGCTGTGACAGATAAAAAAAATACAGTGATGTACAGGACAGAGAAACTTCTCTTTCATATAAAGACCTAGGTAGATGTTTTGGGTATGGTCTGGTAGTTGGATTTTTGTATGTTTTTGTATGATTTGGGTTTGAGGGTGCTGGGTATTTTCAGTCTGCCATTTTCAGTATGTGGCTCCCATGTCATGATCCAAGATGCTTTAAGTACATCATTATGAATACATTTCTGCCAGAAGAAATGAGGAAGGACATATCTCTCGTTCTTAAGGAAAGAGCTCCAAACTTGAACATAACCATTCCTGCTCACTTGACTTAGTTACTAGATGATACCTTTCTGCATGGGCAGCTTGTGAATGTATTCTTTATCTGGGCAGCTGTGTGCCCAGGGAAAATTTCTATTACTGCAAAAGAAGGGCAAATTTTCATTCTAAAAAATATAGGATTTATCCTATGTGTCTTGCAAAAACTATGTATAGCTAGTACAGTTAGTACAACTGATGATTATGTGAGTATTTTAGGCTTCCCTCATAGCTCAGCTGATAAAGAATCTGTCTGCAATGCAGGAGACCTGGGTTCGATCCCTGGGTTGGGAAGATCCCCTGAAGAAGGAAATGGCAGCCCACTCCAGATTCTTGCCTGGAGAATCCCATGGACAGAGGAGCCTGGCAGGCTACAGGCAATGGGGTCACGAAGAGTCAGCTATGACTGAGTGATTAAACCACCACAACCATACATTTAAAAAATCATTTGTTTTTCATCTTCAGTTCACACTGGGCTCCCCTGGTGGCTCAGATGGTAAAGTGCCTGCCTGCAATGCAGTGAGTATTTTATGTGTTGTTTTAATGTTTATCGCTTTCACCAGATTCTAAATTCCAAAAGAGTAGGGGATCATGTCTATCTTGTTAACTATTTTGCAATTCCCTCATAGCTCAGTTGATAAAGACTCTGCCCACAATGCAGGAGACCCAGGTCTGATTCTTGGGTCAGGAAGATCCCCTGGAGAAGGAAATGGCAATGCACTCCAGTACTCTTGTTTGGAGAATCCCATGGACAGAGCAGCCTGCCTGGCCACAGTCCATGGGGTTGCAAATTTCAGGCATGACTTCGTGCCTAAACCAATATTTCTATCACAAATAATTATCTGTTCAATAAATGACTATGTGAAGGACTCCTCACTGAGCAGTGTTGACCCCTAGCTTCTTTACTAGGATCCATGGGCTCCCAAAGTTGGTGGTTATGAAAAGAAGTCAAAATGGTGGTTAGTATAGTGTCATAAGCAAGTTTTTACCGGCCATGATCTACAGTTAATCAAGAGTTCTAGGAGCAAAGTGTGCTCAGAGAAAAGCTAGACTCAGTCTGGTCATAAGGAAGCTTGTGATTTAGTCCGTGCCTCATATGTGAAGCTGGTTCCTATGTCCTATTTCTACCACATACTTGTTTCTACTAATTTCAGATTCCTTTTTTAACTGAATGTTCCCATTTGCTTGTGAATCCATGCCTGAGAATGAAAATATCTCTGTGTGCATTTATAAGCCATAATGTTTATGAGGATACGTCTCCTTCAAAGCAGAAAATAAACCCAAAACATAAACATTGTGTTTTGCTTTTTTTAAAAAAGTGTCTTAAGACAGTTAAGCACTTAAGCTTAGAGTGAGTAGCATAAATGGGGTTATTCTTTATAACAATTTTGTCATAATTTTGTGAGATGTATATTGTGTCCACTGCATGGGTGAGGAGAACCATATGAAAATGCTGCCAAGGGTATTCACTTCGATTACTTCTAGTCCAGGAGTCTCTGGTATAGCTTAGAAGTCATCCTTGTATGTCATTCAGGCAGAGGTGGAAGCACCGATGAATGGGAGAAGGAGAGAGAATTAGAGAGACAGAGGCAGAGAATGCCAGGATAATTGTCTTGCTACATACCATTGACTAGAGCCAGACTATCCCATTTATATACAGAGACACCAGATCTCTTCATCAGCCATTTCAGTGCTATGTGATACAGACAGGTGAAACAACAGCACTGTAAGAAGCTTCAATCAGGCAGTGACTCAGCTACTGTTTTTTGTTGGTTTTGATCTAGAAATTTTCCTTTGCTGCTTCAATATCTATCTGAATGCATTTCCTCTTCCCTAGCATCCATTTGGTCTCCTCGCTGAGAGCCGAGGTAAGATGGCGGAAGCACTGCTTCCACAGCCGCAGCTAGCTGCGGTTTCTGGACCCATAATCATGCCAATCGGTGCTTCCTACACAAAACCTTTTCAGCAACCCCAAAGCCAACGGCCCAGTTGATGCCACCAGATTTCACTTTCAGCTCAAGTCTTACAATTAGGCAGCTTTGTGTTTTTCCACACTTTTGCATTATGAAGGTTATTTAGGCTTTTCACAATAGTCTCCAAGAATATGCTTCCCCAATGCAAGCCTTCCTCCTAGTCAGCAAAGTTGCTAAAATATGCAGAGATACCCAATGAAGGTCACAAGCAATACTAGTCATTAAGGCAACAGGCAACAGCTTATCTTCTTGCGGCTTTTTACTGGCAGAAATCACAGCATAGAAACCTCCATGGAGCTTCATGCCCTTGTTTGTCTTTATAGCCCGGTTTCTCATCTTGATACACAAAGAATCTAAGCATTGTGCCTTCAGAGAAATTATGTGATCAAATCCAACCATAATCAGACACAAATTCCACCCACCTTATGTGGTTAAAAAAAGAGAAGTGGTCATTTCTGTTGCAACTGTAAAAATAGAGATTTTATTGTAGCTCCTGACATTGACAGCTATACAAAATATGTATGGACACTTTAGACAAAAGTAAAAGCTATGGTCATTCTTTTTTCTCCATACAAAGCAGTTCTCAAAAGCACCAGCTGTCAAAGTGAAAATAAAAACTCAAAATTAAACATAAACTTATGAATCTCTCATTCTTGATGGAAGAATGATGTTTCAAGATTTAACACAGAAAGTATTATTGCATCCACATTTCTGTTCTGTGGGGGTGAGTCAGAAGAAATAAGGATTTGTGTTTCTGTTGTACTCCAATTAAGAAATGAAGGTTTTAGGTGTCAAGGTAGAAACATAGATAAGAAAGCAAGACAAAGATTGCTAGGCATCTTTAAAGAAATGTAAGCAAAAAGAAGGTATTCCTAGGATGTTAGGTAATACAGACAATCAACATTTTGCAGACTATTGGAGAGTGCAAGTATCTATAAGAATCAATAGAAAACAACTCCACTTAAAGTGAACTTTTAGCATTGGAAGACAGTTCTGACTAGGCTGATATATGCTATTATGGACTCAGAGATTAAATAAACTGTCTTCAAAAATCCATCTGACAGACTTGATCCTCTCAAGAGTTTAGTGAGTAGACAGAGGTAATGTAAACAGCCTCTAAGAAATTGGTTTACCTGCTGTGACTGAAATTAGCAAGAAGCTACACAGACTAGAAGAGATTAATCATCTGTAGAAGTTCCAAAGAGAGTTATACAATGTGAAGCTAAGCAGATTTTTAAGTACTCAAGTTTAAGTAAGATGGCTTACCAAAACAGGATGAGAAAATGAAAAGTAAAATCCAATCACATGATTTTAATCAACCCGAGAAAAAGAAGAAAATGGTTTGCACAGGTACATAAAGGAAGCCAAGTCGCAAGGTAGTCATGCCAGTGTATCTTTGGCTTCAGAGAAGTCAGAGGGTTCCTTGATGAGCAAACATGGATCGCTGGTTGGTGCATTTATGTCTACTGATGGAATGGGGTGAAGGTTATATTGTTATATCTTGATGCTGTTCACCACCAAGAAAATCTACCTAAATTGCATTGCATTTGCTCCATGCTCCCCTAGCAACTTTCTGATTAAAATAACTGGCTTCTCACGTAGATGTTCTAATAGAGGAGGAGATGCAGTAGCAAGCTGACATGAATTTTTGGTCAGCCTGAGACTTCCATTAACTTCTCTGTGATTTAGTTTTCACCTCTATAAAGTGGCGTTAATGACACTGTATGTGCATGAGAATTAAATTAATACATGTAAAGTATTTAGAGTAGTACTAGAAACACACTAGAATTCCAATTAAATGTAAACTGTATCATTATTGTTACAAATTATTATGCTGACAAGAAGCTGATTTAGAGAGATGGGAATTCGTCTCCAAGACTTGATCACCTTTGAGTATAGTAGCAAAGATACAGAGTGCTGGGGAGCTGGAGTAGCAACCTTTGCAAGTTACTTCCGCTGTGTGAAGCCCGAGCCAAACTGTTTCCTTACGTTTGTTTCTCTTCTGCATCATTCCAAAACTGCTCATAGGATGCCATTCTGTTTTTGTTGTTTTTTAAAGACAAACAGGGGAGGGAGTGAACTTCTTCTACATCCAGATTTGGAATTCATAGTATATAAGATCCTTATCTTGAATAACTTTGCATTTCTAATGAGATGGAAATAACTTGGGAGAACCACAGATTAGGAGTCAGCAAGCTTGTACTGCCCAAGGAGAGATAGTGAATATTTTTAGCTTTGGAGGTGATATAATCTTGGGTACTTTCTTGAGTAAAATTACATCATGAAAGCAGCCAGAGGAAATACATAAAGTAATGTTTCAATAAAGTTTTAGTTGGCTCATAGGCTATTGCTACTGATTCCTACTATTGATCAAGAATCTGAAGATATATTATCAACCAGTGGCAACCCACTCCAGTGTTCTTGCCTGGAGAATCCCAGGGACAGAGGAGCCGGGTGGGCTTCTGTCTACAGGGTCTCACAGAGTCGGACACAACTGATGCGACTTAGCAATTACAAGAGATGGGAATCACATAACTTAATTCAGACAAGCTTTGATTATCTATCTAGCTATCTATGTATCTCTTTATGAATTAGAGAAATATGAATACTGACTGCATGTTTGATATTAAGGAATTATTGTTAGTTTACAAAGCGATAATGGTACTAAGGTAATATTTTAAAACATTCCTATCTTTCAGAGAAATATACTGAAATATTTTCAGATGAAATTATCTGAAGACTCATTTCAAATTTATTGGAAGAGAGATGAGGTGGAAATATAGAGGAAACAAAATTACTAAGAAATTGATAATTGTTGAAATTTGATGAATATAAATGTTCTGTCTGCTTTCAAATGCTTTACATTTTCCAAAATAATATGTTTATTTGAGGTATAAAAATATATGATGCAGATTCCCCCCCCCCCCTTCTCTCACACACACATGCATGCATGCCCACAGATCCATACAATAAGATGCAGGTTGACAGCTCAAAGAATGGAGGCTAAAAAACAGTTTGAGATAGAGCTACATGGATGGGATATATCACTCAGAATGTATTGTGCTGACTTCAAAATTATTGCCTCAAGTTATCTAAAATTATAGTTTAACAAGAGGTACAATGTAATACAATTCTGCTGAAAAATGAAGATTTTGGTCATGGACCTACTGCATAGGGTAATACTTTCTAACTTTGGGCAAAGGAATTAACAGAAGATAGGAAAAATAGGCATAATTTCCCCTAGAGGGCTTCAGTGTTGGAATCCAGCCCATGCAAGGAAAACCAATAATGGAAGTTGGGTGTGAGACCTGGGATTCATTTTTAATTATAGTTTACAAAGCAGAACTCCAGGCTTTTTCACATGCTCTTTTCTCACCTTGGAATATTTTCTTTCACCTGCCAACTCTCCCCACCAATTTAAGCCTTCTTTAAATGCCACTTTGCATAAATCCCTTATGATTATACAGTGGAAGTGAGAAATAGATTTAAGGGACTAGATCTGATAGATAGAGTGCTTGATGAACTATGGACAGAGCTTTATGACAGTGTACAGGAGACAGGATCAAGACCATTCCTATGGAAAAGAAATGCAAAAAACCAAAATGGCTGTCTGGGGAGGCCTTACAGATAGCTGTGAAAAGAAGAGAAACAAAAAGCAAAGGAGGAAAGGAAAGATATAAGCATCTGAATTCAGAGTTCCAAAGAAGAGCAAGAAGAGATAAGAAAGCCTTCCTCAGTGATCAATGAAAAGAAATAGAGGAAAACAACAGAATGGGAAAGACTAGAGATCTCTTCAAGAAAATTAGAGATACCAAGGGAACATTTCATGCAAAGATAGGCTCAATAAAGGACAGAAAAGGTATGGACCTAACAGAAGCAGAAGATATTAAGAAGAGGTGACAAGAATACACAGAAAAACTGTACGAAAAAGATCTTCATGACCAAGATAATCATGATAGTGTGATCACTCACCTAGAGCCAGACATCCTAGAATGTGAAGTCAAGTGGGCCTTAGAAAGCATCACTATGAACAAAGCTAGTGGAGGTGATGGAATTCCAGTTGAACTACTTCAAATCATGAAAGATGATGCTGTGAAAGTGCTGCACTCAATATGCCAGCAAATTTGGAAAACTCAGCAGTGGCCACAGGACTGGAAAAGGTCAGTTTTCATTCCAATTCCAAAGAAAGGCAATGCCAAAGAATGCTCAAACTACCGCACAATTGCACTCATCTCACACGCTAGTAAAGTAATGCTCAAAATTCTCCAAGCCAGGCTTCAGCAATATGTGAACCGTGAACTCCCTGATGTTCAAGCTGGTTTTAGAACAGGCAGAGGAACCAGAGATCAAATTGCCAACATCCGCTGGATCATGGAAAAAGCAAGAGAGTTCCAGAAAAACATCTATTTCTGCTTTATTGACTATGCCAAAGCCTTTGACTGTGTGGATCACAATAAACTGTGGAAAATTCTGAAAGAGATGGGAATACCAGACCACCTAACCTGCCTCTTGAGAAATCTGTATGCAGGTCAGGAAGCAACAGTTAGAACTGGACATGGAACAACAGACTGGTTCCAAATAGGAAAAGGAGTACGTCAAGGCTGTATATTGTCTCCCTGCTTATTTAACTTATATGCAGAGTACATCATGAGAAACGCTGGACTGGAAGAAACACAAGCTGGAATCAAGATTGCCGGGAGAAATATCAATAACCTCAGATATGCTGATGACACCACCCTTATGGCAGAAAGTGAGGAGGAGCTAAAAAGCCTCTTGATGAAAGTGAAGGAGGAGAGCGAAAAAGTTGGCTTAAAGCTCAACATTCAGAAAACGAAGATCATGGCATCCGGTCCCATCACTTCATGGGAAATAGATGGGGAAACAGTGGAAACAGTGTCAGACTTTATTTTTTGGGGCTCCAAAATCACTGCAGATGGTGACTGCAGCCATGAAATTAAAAGACGCTTACTCCTTGGAAGAAAAGTTATGACCAACCTGGATAGTATATTCAAAAGCAGAGACATTACTTTGCAGACTAAGGTCTGTCTGGTCAAGGCTATGGTTTTTCCAGTGGTCATGTATGGATGTGAGAATTGGACTGTGAAGAAGGCTGAGCGCTGAAGAATTGATGCTTTTGAACTGTGGTTTTGGAGAAGACTCTTGAGAGTCTCTTGGACTGCAAGGAGATCCAGCCAGTCCATTCTGAAGGAGATCAACCCTGGGATTTCTTTGGAAGGAATGATGCTAAAGCTGAAACTCCAGTACTTTGGCCACCTCATGCAAAGAGTTGACTCATTGGAAAAGACTCTGATGCTGGGAGGGATTGGGGGCAGGAGGAGAAAGGAACGACAGAGGATGAGATGGCTGAATAGCATCATTGACTCGATGGACATGAGTTTGAGTGAACTCCGAGAGTTGGTGATGGACAGGAAGGCCTGGCGTGCTGCAGTTCATGGGGTCGCAAAGAGTCGGAGACGACTGAGTGACTGAACTGAACTGAACTGATAGTTATTCTGTGTATTTTTTGCTCCTCTTTTTAATATCTTCTGCTTCTGTTACATCCATACCATTTCTGTCTTTTATTGTGCCCATATTTGCATGAAATGTTCCCTTGGTTTCTCTAATTTTCTTGAATGATCTTTAGTCTATCAATAACCTCAGATATGCAGATGACACCACCCTTATAGCAGAAAGCAAAGAAGAAGTGAAGAGCCTTTTGATGGAAGTGAAAGAGGAGATGGAAAAGTTGACTTAAAACTCAACATTCAGAAAATGAAGATCATGGCATCTGGTCTCATCACTTTATGGCAAATAGATGGAAAAACAATGGAAACAGTGAGAGACTTTATTTTTTGGGGCTCCAAAATCACTGCATATGGTGACTGCAGCCATGAGATTAAAAGACACTTGCTCCTTGGAAGAAAAGCTATGACCAACCTAGACAACATATTAAAAAGCAGAGAGATCACTTTGCTAACAAAGGCCTGTCCAGCCTAAATCTATTGTTTTCCAGTAGTCATGTATGGATATGAGATTTGAACTATAAAGAAACTGAGCACCAAAGAATTGATGGTTTTGAACTGTGGTGTTAGAGAAGACTTTTGAGAGTCTCTTGGACTGCCAGGAGATCTAACTAGTCAATACCAAGGAAATCAGACCTGAATATTCATTGGAAGGACTGATGCTGAAGCCGAAACTCCAGTACTTTGGTCACTTGATGGGAAGAGCTGACTCATTGGAAAAGATCTGATTGAAGGCAGGAGGAGAAGGGCATGAGAGAGGATAAGACAGTTGGATGGCATCACTGACTCGATAGACATGAGTTTGAGTAAGCTCCAGTAGTTGTTGATGTACAGGGTAGTCTGGCGTGCTGCAGTTCATGGGTTGCAAAGAGTCAGACATGACTGAGCGACTGAACTTAAATGAAATGCCAGTTTGAGGCAGGATTTTACTCTCTATTGTTCTGACTGCTTTTATTAGTCATATCTGGTTGTATCATAATTTATCCACTTACTAGTGTATTATTTCACCCCAACTATGATCAGAACCCATTTAAACGGAGACAGCATCTTCCTGGGGCCCTGAGTAGACTACATAGAAACTAATTCATTATACATCATCAAAAAATGTCTCGAATGATTCCATGCATATTAATAGAGGAGAAACAGTACTAGGCACTGTCTATCCTAAATAAACTCACAAGGTCACATCTAGTCCTCAGAAGGCTATATTAGACTCTCTCTCTCTCCTTGCAAAATTATATCTATCTAGGTCAGTTTATAGTTACCTCTATTGTTAATTCTTTTCTAACCATTCTTTCCGTCCCCTTTGAATATCCCCTTAGAGAGAGAGAGAGAGAAAGAGAGGGAGAGAGGGAAAGCGTGAGTGTGTGTGTTTTTAAATAGAGCACTTTTAGATCACAGCTGAGGATATTTAGCTAGTTGAGGATATTTCTCTTGCTTTCACTGAATTCTGATCTTTAGAGGGTGGGGGCTATGCTTAGCACAGTATCTTACATGGTATCAAGTCTCAATAAATTTGTTTGAGTGAATGAATGCATGAATGAATTGGATTGTTTTATCCATACAGCTCAAACTTCAAATTGATGTCAAGATACCTAGTAAACCTTTTAATCAATTTTTCAAGTCTATTTTCTAGAACCTCCCTGGCCTGAAGAAAATTCCCTTAGGAGGTTTCTCTCCATTTTTAAGACATTTTCAATCTACCTGCCTGTTGGTAGTTAATTCCTTCCTCTCCTGCTATCTCAATAATAATAAAATAATTCCAATGTCTCCAAACTGCTCACATTTCCCAACTTTCTGCTTTTCTAATAACTACTACTTTTCAAATTCCTTATCTGTGCTTTTGCCCCCTGAGCATATCTCTATATTTGTCACCTCAGCCTTGGATACAGCTAGTCCACCATAACCCAGTAAATATTTTATGTTCCTAAAATCAAATGTGCTTTATTATTATGCTCGCCAAAAGTGGACTTGCAAGAACAAATTCATTTGAAAGATGAATGCTTTTATTTTCTCAGTGCTGATGAAAGTGCTTTTTGTTTGTTTTTACTTTTCTTTCCAGCGCCTCCATTCCCATAGTTTATCTTCCTTTTCTCTTATTTTTATGATCCAGGGTTTCCGTGAGATTTCTGTATCAAGTTTACTTATTTGGAAGTCTTTTCAAATAGTCCGCTGCTTTTCAATTTTAAACTCCTGCTTTTTTAATGCTGAAGAAGGAAATTCCTAGTATCTGGAGTTCAACTTTCTAATTTTTATAGCCTAAGGATGACATATTTTTTTGTTGAGTTAAAAAAAGGGGGAAGGGAGAGAGAAAAAAAAAGGAAGCAAGCAGTTGATAGAGTCCACTGCACAGAGTCATAATGGCCAGTAAATTACCTGAGACCCAGACATTAAATTACCAATGAGTTATACCGCCAGTTATTTATCCCCAATCTGTTCTGTCATAGTACACGGCAGTATGTGTTGGGTCCAAACTACTGTGCAATAAAATTTAGAGCCTCCAAGACACTCCTGCATGGTTGTACAAATATGAGCTGTGCAAAAGCTTTGGTGGGAAGAATGTGACTTCTGAGATTAAACAAAGCTGAGAGGCAACCACCATTAAAATCAGTAATAGAGCTTCAGCAGGGCTCATTTTAGACTTGAAGAGAGGCTGCTATAGTATAATGTTCAGAAGCCAGGCTGCCTGGGTTGAAAAGCCAGATCTGCCACTTAGTAGACATGAATTCATGACTGACAAGACTGACTCTCAGTTTCCTCACCTATGAGATGGGGGTAATGATAGTATGTATCTCATGAAGTTATTGTGAAGATCAGTTGAGGTAATATTAATATAAGTAAAACACTTAGCATAGTGACTGTCAGAGCAAATGTTAATAACCTTATTCAATAGTATATTGACTAATTCATGTATTTGGGTCATGTACGGAGGAGGTCAGGTAGCACTGCCTAAAGATGCTTCCATATGAGCTGCTGAAGGGTGTCTGCTGCAATAAATAATAATTGTTACTTGCAGGTCTTGTGATCAAATTATTCCATCCAAGGCAAGACTCTGTATAATTTACTGTAATTCAATTGCATGACATTCTCTCCCTAGCCAGCTATTGTTCTCAAATTATTCTCATATTGGTTTAGAATAATCCGATTTGACCCTTACTTAACTGTTGCCAGGAAGATTAAATTCTTTGGCAGCCAAAAATGCAAGAGCTCAGACCAACAGTCCTGGACTAATCCCTGTCATCCATTGCCTTAGGGCAGATCTGTACCCTACCCAAGGAACACCTAGGTAGGCAGTTGGCCCAGTTGCTTAAATGCTCCGTGACTAGGCTGTGAAAGGTTATCGCTAAGGAGAACAGAAGCTCATGGCACCACTAAAGTCTCACTCCAAAACAAATCCTTGGCAAGATGAGTTTATTTCTGGTTTAACCCCCTGAAGTGTCTACAGGTTGAAGTTCTGAAAACAGTAGGTATTAAAACAAAGCTTTTTAACCACTGAAACTTAAGATGGTATATTACCAAATGTCTCTAAAGCAAACATAAAGTCACGGTAGTTCAAGGAAGATGTGGGAAATGTAGAAGCTTTTGCAAAACGTGGGGAAAATAAAATGCTAGCAACTTTGCAGTTTGATACTTTAGGGCAAGCATTGGAAAAACATGCACACCTGTGAACTCTGAAGCATTCCATACTGCACATAATGTTTGATTAATCACCAAAGTGATTACACTAAGTGGCAGCCACAGTAATTTAAGCAGATATATAAATGGTTTGTAATTACAGGATATTGGGCTCTATAATTCACTGCTTAGCAAAGAGGTATTTGTTGTATAATTACTGCATCTTTGAGAGATATTTGCCGTGCAGTTACGGTGTAGTTTATCCTGAGCTTGCAGACTACCGGCTGTCTTTGGTTTCCTCATGCCTGTGATGGACAGGGAGGCCTGGTGTGCTGCGATTCATGGGGTCGCAAAGAGTCGGACACGACTGAGCAACTGAACTGAACTGAACTGAAACTTAAGAATTCTTTAGTAAAGGGTAAAGCCACAGTTAGCTTGGCAGATGAAGCACTCTAAACTACTTGAGAAGGTTGAGAATGTGAAGAGATTTATGATAACAATATTCAAAAGGCAAATACAGTTAATGTTTGTTACCCACTGAAGGGTAGCATTGATGTAGCTAATATGGCAGGTCAGACAAATGGGTAGTTTAATGCAAATCATGGTATGCATGGACTCATTCTGTGGGCTCCAGCAGTGTACCTCTAAAATGCCTTGGTACCAGGAAACAAATACCTATATATGCGCCTCCCCACCCCCACCCCCCAAATATAATGGTACACTCAACTTGACTTTACTTTTCGACTGTCCCTTCTTACTTTTCACAAACAACAAACAAAAAAATTAGATTGAAAAAGGATATGGGATATGTATATTACTTATCTAAATAAGTACGAACACTTTGGCCGAGGATCCATTAACGTAGGTTAACAGATGATGGTGATTAATCTCTCGTTTTTTATAGTGCAATGTGAAAGAGAGGGAGGGAGGAGAGAGAACTAGCAAAAGGGGGTTTAAACAGAAAGATAGCTGATTTTTTTTTTCCTGATAATGAATAACAATAGCAGACCTACACACAAATAATCCAGTTAACAGAAAGAAATAACAGCTAAGCAAGAGATCTACATCTGATGGTAAATGGAAATTTAGAGATTTCTGGATTTCCATAATAATGACAGCCCTGTAGACAGAGAAAGTGTCTGTGGGTAGAAGAATGCAGGGCTCTAGAGAGCAAAAGTGGCCAGGGTCCTCTTGGGGATATTGGTATTGTCTCTGAGAAAGATAAAGGTGATGGATAGTAAATCTCTTCTAATTGTGAGTACATATGCGATTCAGACCTGTGCTCATGCTGAAAAGTTGTTGGTTATTTCAAATACTTTGAGGAAATTAGGATCTCCAATTTAAATAATAATAAGTATCTAGATATCAGTAGGAGAGGAACGCAGTTAACAAGAATGAATAACATATAATGAATGCTTTCAAGCAAGAAATATAAAGGTATCTGGAAAATCTTCTCTTACATCAAGAAATTAAATTTGTCTGGTTAGGACAGAAGGTACGGTATCTAGGGATATTAAAATAATGCCACATTGGGTATTCATAATCTCCGTCAGACACATGCAAAAAAAAATGTAAATAAATAGAAAAGGTTGACTCTCTAATCAAGCTCTATGGACATTAATTACAAATGATCACAAATTTTGCTTTTGTTACCTAGAAGAAAATCAAACTGCATCTGCACAGTTTTTAGTAAACAAATATCTAAAAGTGAAGTTTTTGATAAAAAGGCACATAGAAACATGAAGGTGTTGGAGACAGTATGCTTTAGAAATCTCTAGGCATGTCTTCCAGAGAAGGCAATGGTACCCCACTCCAGTACTCTTGCCTGGAAAAATCCCATGGATGGAGGAGCCTGGTGGGATACAGTCCATGGGGTCACTGAGAGCTGGACACGACTGAAGCGACTTAGCAGCAGCAGGCATGTCTTCAGTGATCTCTCTGTCTCAGTCCTTGTGGAGTAGATAGCTCCCTAGTGTGACAGCCTGACCATGGCAAGGGGTCATTGCAGACTTGGCAGAGACTCAGAATACGAACTTAAAGACACGATCCAAAGGTATCTGAACATGTATGTAGGTGGAAAGATACATATTTAGATATAGAGGCAAAAACAACATGCTACAATGACCTTCTAAAACATCTCAATTTCAAATATCCTTTCTCACAGTTAAGGAAACCTCCCAAATTTGTGGTAATCTCTATTATTCTACCAATTCATCTACATTTTACACTTATGGCATAAAAATATTTTCAGATGAAATTTCTAGTTTAAATTTAAAAGCAATACCATAAGTATAGTGCAACTCCATAAAATTTTTTTGAACATTTTTTAACTTCAAAAGAGACTTGCAAATGTACATTATTAGGTTTTTCCTTCTCTCTTATAGTTTCAACGTTGCTCTCTTTACCCACGACTATAGCAGCTATTTCCTCTCTTTTTGTCTCTGCTTAAACATCGCCCTGTGAGTGAAGTCCTCATTGACTGCCCTTAAAAAACTGCAGAACTTTCTGTGATTACCACCCCTGTCCTCTGTCCCCTCTTCCATGCTCAATTTATCACCAGTTGATACATTACACATTTTACCTACTTACTACTCTTGGGCTCCCTCTGAAAAAATTCCAGTTCTATAAGTGGTTGGAATTCTTCTGCATTTTGCTCATTCTAAATCCTCAGCCTCTAGAAGACTCTGTGGTCTATAATTGGCTTCCACTGAATATTTGTTGAATAAATGCATTTACTCCCATGATTTCAACTGAATTTTTACATAGTTTTGAAATTCATTTCCCTAGCCTAGGACTCTTTCCTAGGTTTAAAATCCATATATTCAACAGTGTGTTTGAATTACCCAAAGCATCTCAAAGTCATCATACCTAAGACTGAATTCAGTATCTTGCCTCCCCACATCTCTGCATCACCCCCCCGTCTCATATGACTCTTTTTAAATCTCTCCTATAGTGAGTATCAACCATCCATCCATTTACCAAGTGAAAAATTTTGGAATTATGCCATAAGTTCTTATTGCTAGATCCTCATCTGCCCTTATATCAGTCTCCTTCCTTTATTAACTTGTCTTAGTATCTTTGTTGAAGTGTATTAGTCGCTCAGTCATGTCTGATTCTTTGCAACATTATGGACTGTAGCCCACTAGGCTCCTCTGTCCATGGAATTCTCCAGGTAAGAAAACTGGATTGGGTTGTCATTTCCTTCTCCAGGGGATCTTGCCAACCCAGGGATCAGATCCTGGTCTACTGCATTTGCAGGCAGATTCTTTACTGTCTGACCCACCAGGAAAATACCCTTGTCCAAATAAACACAGTAGACTCCTAAGTGATCTTGCTTTTCATCGCCACCTCTAATGATCTTTATTCCATATTGCTCCCCCAAATCTAAATCTGGTCATGTTACTCTCCTTGCAAACATTTAGTAGAAGTAAGTGAGTACAAAATACCTAGTATAATGTGCGTGCCTGCTAAGTTGCTTCATTTGTGCCCAACTTTGTGTGACGCTATGGACTGCAGCTTCCCAGGCTCCTCTGTCCATGGGGATTCTCCAGGAAACAATACTGGAGTGGGTTGCCATGCTCTCCTCCAGGAGATCTTCCCGACCCAGGGATAGAACCCATGTCTGTCTCCTGCATTGGCAGGCAGGATCTTTACCACTAAGGCCACCTGGTAGCCCACTTAGTATCATAAGGAGACCTTATTTTGAGGTAGCCTTTAGTCATCCCCACAGCCTAATTTTCCCATGTACTTTGAGCCAAATCTCAATGTCATTCTCTTCCAATTTGTATGTTGCTCCATTTATCTATGTTTTTACTCATGTTCATCCTTCAACAAAGAAAGCAAGCTGCTCTTTAATCTGCAAACTCCATCTTGTCTTCTTCAGATTGAACCTCTTCTATTAGCTTTATTCTTTTGCTCAGAGAGAATTCATAACGTCTTCCTTTATACCGTGTCCTGGATATACTCTGTCCACTGTTGTTGCTGTTTACTCAATCAGTCATGTCTGAATCTTTGTGACCCCACAGACTGTAGCACTCCATAGCTTTATACATTTATTGTACTCACTTTTTACATATTTCTACTCAGTATTACCAGAACATAAGCTCTTACAGACAAGGACTATATTTTACTCATCTTTTTAACCTCAGTGTTCCTTGTAGTAGAAGCAAGTACATTAGCTAAGTAAATGAATGAATAAGGAACTATGCGTTTGGATAGAAGTATGAAATAGAACATGGAAGGAACTTAACAGTTTAAGTATAAAAGAGAATACAGAGTCTTTGTAAGGTCATAAATAAGGAAGTGATAGAATGCAATTCCTTTTTTAGAAAATTTGAATCAATTACCAGCATTAAAGGGCTTCAGGTAGAATGAAGGTCTAGCAATTATGAAGTCACTGAAGGAATCTAGAAATAAGACAGGGGGAGAAAAACCCCAAACCTATTCACCTGTCTGAATTAGTTGCTACGGTTGTATCTCTCCATGTCATTACACTTAAGTTTGTGAAGGGTATCTGTTTGCTTCTCCAACTCTCCCATCAGACTACAAGCTTCCAAGGTCAGGACGGTGCATGTTTTGTCACCATGATGCAAATATTTGCCACAGTATCTTACAAATAGCAGGTAACATAAACATTCTGCATGAGTAAGTGAAGAAGAGAAGAAAAGTAACAACCCAGATGAGGGTTATGAGAGGGAGAAGGGAAGAAAGGAAGACAAAGTGCAGAATTTCAAAGGAAGGTTTCTGCTGAGGGGCTGCCTCCTGGTGGTCCAGTCCTGGCGTTCCAGACAATGCTCATTTGTTATACATTACTTCTTCATCTCATGAGGATGTCTTTTTTTTTTCTTGCTCTTGATTGCTAAATCTCCACTCCAGTGCTGGCTAGGTGTTTTTTTGTTTTTTTGTTTTGTAAATAAGCATTCAATAAATCTTGACTGAGCTATATTCTAAGTGTAGGCTCTGACAAACTAGACTTCCTACTAATCAATCCAAATCGTATCCTTAAAATTAATACTTAGTTTCCACTTTCTCCATGCCCCACTAAAATGCCACTCCATCCGCTTGTACCTCTTTGCTACCAGCACCCATTACCACATACTCCCACCCTCACATGGTCCCAGTGCTCTTTCACTCAAGCCATGACTCAAGCCAGACTCGACCTGGTCCCTCTCTACTCAGTGTCATCTAACAGTGTAACATATAACAGTGTAACTCCTTGAAAATGTGGGCCTTACATCTATGATCCTTGGATGCCCACCCAAGTGACTTTACGTAGGACTCTCTTTCTATTTGTGGTGGATTAACTTCTGTGATCTGGTGCAAAAACAAAGGCTCAGGTGTTGAATGGTGTGAGCTTTGACCACATCCTTGTCTGTGGCTGCTGTGTATTGGCTTTAATACGGTGAAAGACATCAGATCAGGCATATATATCTATGTATACATTCTTATGTATAATGCATACACACATAGTTGTTTTAAAGCAAGTCAATTAATTTTTCTGATAATATAGTTACTGGAAAGATTAAAACTGTACAGATAAATAAAGAGAAAAATAATTATTATCTGAAATTCCACTACTCAGAGATAATCATTGTCAATGTATTAAAGATATTATTCCAGACATTTTTTCAAGTTCTATATAAATAGAATAATATACATGATTATGCATATGCCCATATTCCCAAATTAGATCTTGTTATGTATTCAGACTTTGAAATTTATATTTTTCTTATTTAACAATGTATTATGGAATGCTTCTCACGACAAATTATAAATATATATTTAAGTTAACATCGTTAACTGTTGTTTATTAAAGTGTTACGTCGATAGTTAACCAGTCTTTCCTAGATAGCATATTTAAAAGCAGAGACATCACTTTGCAGACAAAGTCCATATAATCAAAGTGATAGTTTTTCCAATAGTTATGTACGGATGTGAGAGTTGGACCATAAAGAAGGCTGAGTGCCAAAGAATTGATGCTTTTGAACTGTGGTGCTGGAGAAGACTCTTGTGAATCTTTTGGACAGCAAGGAGATCAAACCAGTTAATCCTAAAGGAAATCAACCCTGAATATTCATTGGAAGGACTGATCCTGAAGCTCCAATACTTTGGCCACTCGATGTGAAGAGTCGACTCACTGGAAAAGACCCTGATGCTGGGAAAGATTGAGAGGGGGAGGAGAAACAGGTGACAGAGGATGAGATGGTTGGATGGCATCACTGACTCAATGGACATAAACTTGAGCAAACTCTGGGAGATGGGGAAGGATAGTGAAGCCTGGCATTCTGCAGTCCATGGGGCCACCAAGAGTCAGATACAACTTTGAGACTGAAGAATGATGACAACAACAACTTTATTACATGGTATTTAGTTCATCTTTCTCTCTGATTTTCATTATAGTATACGCTGTGATGTTCATTTCTGCACATAGACCTGCTGTACTTGTCTGATTAGATGATCTGAGCAAATTTCATGAAGTAGGACTTCTAATCCAATAATTCATAAGGTTGTTTGATTCTAAGCACCGGATTATTTTAGTGACTTCATTTCCCTACGGTTCACTCATGGTAAGAGAATATGGTCAGGTATCCCTGTGGATCACTTTCTAGTACCAGTGAACTGATATGGTATAATACCATTGAAAACCAGAATTCAGTTAGGTTCAGTCGTGTCCGACTCTTTATGACCCCATAGACTGCAGCACGCCAGGCAGCCCTGTTCATCACCAACTCCCAGAGTTTACTCAAACTCATGTCCATTGAGTCAGTGATGCCATCCAACCATCTCATCTTCTGTTGTCCCCTTCTCCTCTCGCCTTCAATCTTTCCCAGTATCAGGGTCTTTTCAAATGAGTCAGTTCTTTGCATCAGGTGGCCAAAGTATTGAGTTTCAGTTTCAGCATCAGTCCTTCCAATCAAGATTCGGGACTGATTTCCTTTAGGATGGACTGGTTGGATCTCCTTGCAGTGCAAGGGATTACATGGATTTTTATAGTGACCAATACTGTTTATTAATATTCCTTTTTTGTTTTTTTCAGATTTTGGTTATATAGAATGAAGATATATTAGAGCAGTTAAAAAGTATATCCTAAAGTAATTTAATAGCCAAAGTGCTAGCTGTGTTTGCCTTTCTTAATCAAGTAAATGCATTAGGACATGGGCTGTGAATATTAACAATCACGAACTTCAGGGTGATTTCTTCTAAATTCCACCTTCAAACAGAAAAACTACAGACTCTGATATTGAACTTAATCAATATTGATTGATGGTTCTTAGGGCCAGGTAGGAAGCTGCAAACTGCAGGACAATTAAGGAGCACAGAATTGGGCTTTACATGTAGCATGTACCTAACTCACGCACAAAGGAACTAATCACTGTATGGTTCCTGACATATCTATTGCATCATAGCTCAAGCTCAAGCTGAAGGTAATGGTAATATTTTCAATATTTTAAAAGATAATTCTAAAAAGATGAATATAATATAAAAATAGCAAGAAGAAAGAAAAGCACCACTGAATCTTGAATTCTCAGGTATACAAATGTCAAGAATTTCACATTTCTGGTGCTCAGGGTGACTGTAATTGGGGCTCACTGAGCACACACAATCATTTAGAGTTAAGTGCATATTCGGTAATATAAACTGTTACATATGGTCAAGGGGAGAAGAGTTATGGTTGCTGTGGGAAACAGAACTCTGAATTTCCTGATTTTTTTGCTGTGAAATCTCAGATTATCAGGTTGCATTAGCATCATTTTCTACATTTAATAACAGATTACCCAACTGTCACTTTTAAGAGAGAAAAGCTTCCCCCTTTCTCCTAATATAAAGTGATGAGATTTATTTTAAATTGAATTAACCAGAAAACACAGGTTCTTTATCAGATATAAGTGACAAGCAATAAGCCTGCATTCTGCCTCCAATTAAATAATTTAATTGAAATAGTTAGAGTGTTCTTTAAATTTTTAAAATAGTAAATATGTATTAACTGGGTTGACAGATATAACACCTCTAAAGTATCTTATTCCAAAAATATTTAAGCAGATTATAAAAAAAAGTCTTTCACACAAAACCCTCTCCCCTTGTGGACACCCACAGCACCAGACCCTGCAGTAAGACGTAGGCATCGTCTGATTTCTCTGTATAAGGGAATCTATTTTGGCAGTGATTGTATTTCAAATCATCACCATTGTCTTCTCTATTCTCAAGGCAGTATTTCTACACTGAGGCAATTGGGACTTAAAAAGGTTAAGTAAATCACTCATAATCAGAGAAAAAGCTGAGAAAGAATACAGTCAGGTCTGAGGGATGCCCAGGTCTGTGCACTTTCTATTATACCCTGTGGCTCCTGGCCTGTCTTGACATAATTCAAGTATCTATACCCACCTGCGGACAGATAATAATAGCACTAACAATGATCATCAGCAAAATAATATGCAAAATCCTTAGTAAAATCAATGATAGTGAGCTGGACACAGATTCTGTATGCAGGAAGGTAGCAACTGTGGGGGCTTTGTACACAGACTCAGTATAGTTGGACTGAGGAAAGAACTGGTCTGTTTTGTATTGCAACAATGGATTGGCATGGATGAATATAGCTTAAATCACTGAGGGCTTACTGCGTGCCAGGCACCATTCCAATCACTTTACAACATTAGCTCATTGAATTCTCATGACAATGCTATGTGGCAGTGATTATAATAATCCCAATTTTACAGATTAGAATTCTGAAGCACAGAGAGGTTAGGTAACATTCCTAAGTTAACACAGCCATTAAGTGGTAGAAACAGCATGAGAACCAGGCTGGCTGGTTTCAGAGTTGTGCTTGCTCTTAACCACTATGGAGAAAGACAAGAGTGTTGTGAGTATAGTGAGAGGGCTGCACTGTACTTCAGTGTAAAGTACAGAAAGGTGTGTATTTTTCTCTGCTGGTGCTTGCTCAGGCTTTTATACCACCCCACAAAGAAATATTGTACCACCTCAAGATGACATAAGATCTTGAAAAAATAAAAAGAAAGCCATTACAAGCTACTTTTGACCCTCATTCTTACCTATAAAGGTCATTTTTAAAATATCAGGTGTTTTAAAAAAAAATCAAAGCATAGTTGATTTACAATGTTATCTTAGTTTCTAGGATTCAGCAAAATGATTCATATATATATATATATGTAAATTATACAACATATATAAAATTTTCATATTCTTTTCTACTATAGTGTATCATAAAATATTGAATATAGCTGCCTGTGCTATGCAGTAGGACCTTGTTGTTTATCTATTTTATATAGAGTAGTATATATAAATTCATAATTTATCCCTCCCCTTCCACCTTTTTCCTTTGCTAATCATACATTTAAATAAATAAATAAATTTGTTTTCTATATCTGTGAATCTGTATCTGTTTTGTACATAAGCTAATTTGTGTCATATTTTAGATTCTGCATGAAAGTGGTATCATAGGACACATGTCTTTCTCTGACTTGCTTAACTCAGTGTGATAATCTCTAGGTCTGTCCATGTTGGTACAGATAGCACTATTCTGTCCTTTTTTATGGCTGGGTAATATTCCATTGTATAGATGTACCATATCTTCTTTAACCATTCATCTGACAATGGAGACTTAGGTTTTTTGCATGTTTTGGCTATTATAAATAGTGCTGCTATGAACATTGGGGTCCATGTATCTTATCTTTTAGAGTTTTCTACAGATATATATCCGGGAAGGGAATTGCTGGATCATATGGTAGCTCTGTTTTCAGTTTTTTTTTTTTTTTTTAAGGAACCTCCCATTGTTTTCCGTAGAGGCTGCATTAATTTACATTTCTACCAATAGTGTAGGAAGGTTCCCATTTCTCCACACCCTCTCCAGCTAAAATATCTACTTTTAAGTCTTTCTGTTTTCAGTGATTCCATGAGCCATTCCCAAACTCCATTTAAAGAACACTTTCTAAAAATTGAAGTATAGTTGCTGTATAACATTACATGTTACAAGTTACAACATAGTGAGTTATAATTTTTAAAGGTTATACTCCATTTATAGTTATTATACAATATGGACTATATTCCCTATACAGTAAGTACAATATATTGGTGTAGCCTATTTTATGCCTCACAGTTTGTACTTTCACCCCCCTCCCCACCTACATTGTCTCTGCCCCTTCCCTTTCCTCAGTGGCAATCACTTGTTTTCAATCACTTACTCTCTCACAACAGCTCATCTGTTTCTCTCACATGAGCAAACCTGCCCATACATTCCCCTGTTCTGCCTTCCTAGAGATTGTGACTGTCCTATCAACATCTCCTTAAACCAGCCTATTCCATGTCTTCACTGGAATAGTATATTGTGCCTCAGCCTTCTCTTCTGTAGCTTTTAATGTCCCCTTTGATTTTTAGTTTCAACAGTGAGACATATACCACAGAGATGTCCCTGAGTATTAGAAAAAGATAATGGCAAACTACACAACATACGTCAAATCATATTATGATCTTAGAACTAAAGAGGGCTCTATTTTCCCTGTTATATATACAAATCCATAAAATCCTGGAAAGCAGGAAGGGAGGAACAGAATTTCATTAAAAAAAAAATCTTAATTTTAAAAATCCTGAAACAGCCTCAATCTCTTTTCTCCACCCTCCCCAATTTTCCAATTCATCACTTGAATTAACCTCCTAAGCACAGAAGCCATCAGATAGCTGAGGCCCTGTCTGGTCCATCAGCAGAGCCCAGCCACTCCACCGAGGCCACGCTGAGCCAGGGGCGCAGGGCCCCGGCTGTGTGAGCTTTGATAAGCTGAGCGGAGCCTCCCGCAGACACTGCAAAGCAATTAAAACCGCAAAAGGGCTTTTCTCCCTCCCTTTTCCTCTTTCTTCTCCCTCCAAAGTTGAATAAAAATGATTTGATATATTATTCTTTTCAGAGCTAACCACTCGAGGGAAAAAAAAGAAAGTAAAAAGAAAAAAAAAGGGGGGGGGAGTCACTCTTGAGAACTCATTATTAGCATGAATTCCCAGCACTCTAGCAATCTGTACAGATCCACACAAGAGGGAAGGCAGTGGAATAAAAGGACAGACAGAGTTTTATCTCAAGGCATGCAGGAGAGGGAAGCATTCTCCTCAGGCTTGGAGCCCTGGAGGCGGTGGAGGCCCTGTTAGGCCTTAAGTCTTTAAAAGGCAAACCTCAAACCCTAAGAGTTAACTCAGATTTTGTGGAAGGAAGAAGCATCTATGTTCTCCATCAAGGAAAGGGGGGTGCCCTGAAGCCTGGCTGGGTGGAACCTTCACAGTGGGTCAGAGTCACAGAGGGCAGGTCAAATAACTGGAACCCCCTTATGGGGAAAAGGAAAGAAGGGTCTTGAGAGTTAAGCAGGGCCTCCAGGGAAGGCTGGGAACTACCAGACAAGAATGTCAAAAACACAAACAACAGACCTAAATAATAAGAAAATAAAAAATAAAAGTTTAAGACATCAATCAAAGCACACATTTAGAAGGCACTCCATAGATATATTTTGCATGAATGAATAGCTTTCTTGCTAAAATTTGCATATAGGAAAGTTAGATTTATGCAGTCTCCATTGTGTGAAGATGAAGCAGAAATGTCTCAGATTCCAAAACTATTAGAGGTACCATAACAATCACTAAAACCATGAGCCATATTTGAGGAGATGAAAAATGAAGGATGAAACTCCCCTGGCTCTGAAGGCAACGTGGAGGACAACCTTTAGACCCTCATCTTAACTCAGGGAACACAAATCCTGATGGGCTGCTAACAATCTGAGCCACTCAGTCATCTAGGGACTTAGATTCATAAATAAGATATAAAAGCAAATGACAATTGTCCTGTGACAACTGTGACACATTATGACACTGTGCCATAAAAAGGACTCTTTCCCCCCAAGCATTTCTTCTCCCCTGTCCTCAACTGCACTTTACCTCACTAATGCTGTCACTCCTCTGTACTTGAAGCAAATAAAAAATTAAAATTATATTGCTTTCTCTGGCCCAGTGGAATTGTGACACTTTCTGAAATAGCGATAAGAACATATTCCTCAAGTAGCCAAGTTTGGAGTGTGAGGGTAGCATACTCTGGGCCAAGCATGAGAGAGAAACAGGGCATGTGAATGGCAAATGTTACTGGGGAGGCCTGATGCAAAAAGCGGAGGTGTATAATCAGGGATACTTCCCTTTACGGCAGAATAGGAGTTCTAGATGGCCAAGTTAAGGAGACAGCCAGTGTCTTCTGGAGAGTGTTATTCTTCCTAGCTCCTTACCACATGCATTCAACCCAGAGTGCTGTTTCAGTGGCCTCTGCCGCCTGAATATTTGCTGTATCAGTCATTAAAGAAGCGCCTGGTCTGTGTCATGGCTACAGGCATGGATACAACACCATAGCTTTCTTTAGGAACTTTTAGCTTAATTGACAAATAGTTATATAAATAAGTAAGCCAGTAGGGTGGAAGCTCACAGCGGTGGCATCTAAACCAGACCAGAAAACAGATAGGAAGACTGAAGAGCCGGAGATCTTAAAGCTGAAGACACTGGAGTGGGTTGCCATTTTCTTCTCCAGGGGATCTTCCTGACCCAGGGACCGAACCCAGGTCTCCTGTATTGCGGGCAGACACTTTAACCTCTGAGCCACCAGGGAAGCTGAAGATAATGAAAGGAAGGCTATCTCCTACTAGGGGAGCAGAGGAGTAAAAGCTCAGTAGCATGCAGGAACACAACACACCTTCAGTCGCAACTGATATGATTAGTGTAACATTTCAACAAGTGCAATATATGACTAGAGAGGTAAGTAGGGGCCAGACTACTGCATAAAAGCTCTGCACCTGGAGATGATCTTGACTTGCACACGTCACTTAGATTCATTATCCCACTGTCCTGTGCTTAAAGGGCCATCTGTAGCTTAAAGAGATGCTGGGAGACAGCACAGTTAAATAGTCAGTATTCCATGATCAAGGGAAAGACGGCTATTGATAGCATAACCGGCAGCCTACAACATACTTATCCTGACTTTAGAGAGCTATTGGTGAATCTGAGCAGGGAGATTTCTTAGCTATATTTGAAACCCCAATAAGGTATTGTAGAAATATAGAGGATGCACTATATCATATAATGGAATCAGAGACACCAGCCAGCGGAATGAGTAAGGTGCCGATGGAAATCTGACCAAGATGGCAAGCTTGTGACCTAGAGGTGAGATTAAGTTCATTTAACGGGAGAAAAAATAAAAGAATCATTTTTTGTACGCTTTGTTGACTAGCATGTGGTAACTGAGATGGTCACACATGTCTCCATCTTTTCATATTATTTTTGCCAAATGAAACTCATTTTATCAGTGAGGCCTCCAGGCAAAGGGAATGACTTACATAATGACCTAGACAAAAGATGGAGAGAACGCCTCTTGTTGAAGAATGAAACATTTCACTGCCTGTACAGATAGGTTTTAGTGAGAAAAGACTCGAGAGTTGTAGGTAGGTTACCGATTTGGCAGCTTCTCTTAGGCTATGCTACTGATTTGGGACTTGATCTGATAATGCAGAACCAATAGACAAGGGTGAACAAGGAAGTTGCATTCTCAACATTTTTGTTGTTGAAAAATCACCTGGCTGCAGAGCAGGAATTGGATCGGAGGTGACGGGTAAAACTGGGAGCAAGGAGACTGGGCATGATGAGGATGGTGACTGAAATCAGAGAGCCCATGATACAATTCCCTCCCCAGGAGGAGAAACAGGCAGAATTACACCAAGAAGTAATTAACGGGGAAGGTCGAAAGGCAGACAGAGTTCACGGAAGAAAGCAGATATCCTATCCTGACTCAGGAGCCTGCAGAAGGAAGATTATCAGAATACTGCATGAAGGGAGCAGTTACGAAGGGGCGAGCCAAGGGTACTGTTTTAAAGACAGACTCTATAGGGCCATCCATCAAAAGTAGCTCAGCCGCTCAGTCTCACTGCCAACAGGTGATGAAACCTGATCCATAAAACATTCCCAGGGTGTCACTGAATTGAAACGTTGGAGGGTTTTACTCACCCTGAATAAGAAATCACTTTCAGGGATTGAGTTTTAACAGATTACCTTTTCCTCCTGGTCGTCCAACACACACATATACCCCCTTTTAAGTGTATGGTTGTATTAATTATAGGGCTTTCCCGGTGACTCAGATGGTAAAGAACCTGCCTGCAACGCGGGAAACCTCGGTTTGATCCCTGGGTTGGGAGGATCCCCTGGAGAAGGAAATGGCTACCCACTCCAGTATTTGGCCTGGAGAATTCCATAGGCAGAGGAGACAGGTAGCCTAGATGAGATGGGAAAGGCAACAGACTTCTCATTGTATATGCTGCTGTTATGATGGATTCACTCAATCATTCATGTACATTCATTTTCAGTATTCACAGAGTTCATTTAGGGAGTTTTAGATACTGTGGTGGAAACAAAAGGAGTAGGTGCTCGAGGATCTCTTTTCAAAGATCATAGAGCTTAAAATCATTAAATCCCAAGTAAAAGTTCGCTCTTTAAAGCATGTGTGAAAGAAATTTCACAACAGTATTCAGTTAAGTAGTGGACCAGCCTCTGAACCATTCCTATCATAATAGATCTCCTGCCATTAGGTGGCTTATTAAGAGTTGTTTAGTTCTTGAATACAGCTAGTTTCTAACTTTTATCTGGTAAACTAATTTTTGTCATTTAGAATTTAAAAAATCCAATTTCTCTTTCATACTGTAGCAACTCAAGATTTTGAAAACTTTCTCATCGCCCCCCCCCCCCCGCTAATTTCTGGGTGAAATAATCAATGGTTATTTCAACATTTCCTCATATGTCATGCATTTCAGACATCCCAATCCCTATTTACTTTTATCAACATGCATTCTACATTTGTTAATGTATCATTTAANTCCCCCCCCCCCCCCCGCTAATTTCTGGGTGAAATAATCAATGGTTATTTCAACATTTCCTCATATGTCATGCATTTCAGACATCCCAATCCCTATTTACTTTTATCAACATGCATTCTACATTTGTTAATGTATCATTTAATTATGTAAAGAGAAACATATACATAAAACTGAGTCTAATACTTAAGCTGTGGTCAGAGTAACTGGAATAGAGATATGCTTTTGCCTCTATAAGTCAATAAATTTTACTTCAAGAAATTCTACTGTGGCAGTCCAGACAGTGTGAGAGAAACGCCCCACCCTCACTATAATACAGCTACATTCCAGGTGAATGACAAGGTTACCTTTGTAGATGTGAGCTAAATGTCCTGGTTGAAGTATAGAAAAATAGCATCAAAATAAACCCAAGTAAATAGAAAAAAAATTTTAGTAGAAAATTAATAAAATAAATAATGGTAAAATAAAGACATCCAACAAAGGCAAAATACTACTAAGAAAAGACTAAAAAAATAGACAAAACTTTGTCAGAAACTGCTTTAGAAAAATAGAGAAAATAGATATATAAGAGTTAAAATGATAGTAACAGAAGTATGTGAAAACCTTTATGCTCATAAATTTAAGAAAGCTGAACACCTACTACACAAATACAACATATCAAAGCTGATCCAAGAAGAACTAGAGAGTTTCAAGAGTCCTATAAGCAATCACTAAAATACAGAGTGATCAGTTAAAAATCTTTCCACAAAGAAAAGATTTAGTTTCACAGAAATTTCTATCAAACTTTCAAGAAAGAGGTCATTCAAACCTACTAAATACTTATTTTCTAGTGAATTTACATAAATATTTTTTCTAGTAAATAGAGAAAGAATACTTTCTAATTTCATGCAGCTGGGATAACACTGATACCAAAAGCAAGCAAAGATTTTATTAGAAAGGAAATTATATAAACCAATTCCAATCATAACCTTAGATGCAAAACTCCTAAATGCAATACTAATAAAATACTAATTAAAAAATTCAAAGTGTGTGAAAAAGATAATAAACCACAACCTAGTTGATTTCATCTCAGGTGTCAGAAAGTAATACATTATGAGAGAACCTATCAATTTAATCCAGTCACAGATAAAAGATAACACATATATAATTATCTTGAAAAATACGGAACATGATAAAATTAAGCATTCCAAAATAAAAATTTTTAGCAAGTGAGGAATAGAAGGGAATTAATTTTTTAAAAAAATATCTACCCCCTTTATTCTCACTCCCACCCAAAATGGCCAGTGGGCAGCTGCATCTGAAGAACAGGAGCTTATGAAAGGGAACAAAGCTGAAGATACTGCCTTATATTCCTCTGGGTAGAAGTTATTTTTGACTGCACAGAAACAAAAGCATTTATTCCATCATATGCCCAATTTCATACTGACTTCAACACCAGTTAAAATCTCTACATGTTACCCATACCTGGTGCTTTTAGCCTTTTCTCTCTCCAGGGTATTTATCCTAAACTTCCCCAAGTCTAGAAAGCAAAAGTCAGGAAAAGACACACCTTGAGGGTACCTTCTGACCTCCTCACTGCCACAAACCTCCCCTGAGACAAGGGAATACAGAGTCTGGCTACTTGCTTGAAAGAAGAAATGGAGCAGTAAGAACAATCTGGGAGAAAGAACAAAAATTATATCTCAGAAAATTGGCCACATTAATAAATGAAGTTATGTACTTTAGGCAATGAGGAACAATGAAAAGTTTTGAACAAAGTGATAATGTTGAAGGTGAAATTTGGAGAAAATTCACTTAAAGGGATGGAGGAGGTAGAAACTAGAGGTGAGGAGATAACTGTATTATGATAAACAGGTAGACAGAATATAAATCAGCATTTTCTAATCACTTCCTACGTTCTAGGCATTTTTGTCTCTAGTTGTTCACACGTTTGCAAGCTTTCATCAGATTATTAAAAATAATCAATGGAGTCAGTTCATGCTAGTTCATTCCCTGCGATGGTTGATTTTATTTTTAAAATGTTATTCATTTAGTTTTAGCCGTGCTGGGTTTTCGTTGCTGTCCATGAGCTTTCTCTAGCTGCTCCGAGCAGAACTGCCCTCCACTTGTGGCGCTCAGGCTTCCCATTGCGATGGCTTCTCTTGTGGAGCACGGACTTGTGAGCTTTAGTCACTGTGATGCGTGGGCTTAGCTGCATGTGGAACCTTCCCAGACCAGCGGCTGAACCCGTGTCCCCTGCATTGGCAGGTGGATTCTTAACCACTGGCTCACCAAGGATGGTTAATTTTATATGTCAACATGACCGGCCTTGAGGCACCTGGATTAGACATTCTCTCTTGGTGTCTATGAGGGTAATTCCAGATGAGATTAGCATTTGAATCAGTGAATTCAGCAGGGCAGATTACTATCCAATTCACTGAGTGCCTGTATAGAACAAAAGGCAGAAGTTTGTTTTTGCCTTACAATTTGAGCTGGGTCATCTCATCCAGTCTTTTTCTGCCCTCAGACGGGGATCTGAACTATTGATGGGCTCCTCTGGTTCCCAGGTTTTGGGACTGAACTATAGAACTGGCCTTCCTGGGTCTCCATCTTTTAGGCCGCAGATCATGAGACATCTCAGCTTCTATAATTTATGAGTTGATTCCTCATAATAAATGTTAAGTAAATAGATATGTAGACAAACAAGTATTGGTTCACTTTCTCTGCAGAACCCTGATAGGACACATTTGCCAACTCTATGCAAATACAGTTTATGTGATTCTGATGAAGAAGGTACAGGCATTGCTTGGAATGGGAATGTGAGAGCTATAGGGTAGCAATGAGCAAAGAATTGAAAAGAGCTTATATAAATTAGAATTTAGCAATACATCTAGAGGGGCTTCCCTGGTGGCTCAGATGGTAAGGAATCCACCTGCAATGCAGGAGACCCAGGTTTGATCCCTGGGTTAGGAAGATCCCCTGGAGAAGGGAATGGCTACCCATTCCAGTATTCTTGGCTGGAGAATCCCATGGACAGAGGAGCCTGGTGGGCTACAGCCTATGGAGTCGCAAAGAGGTGGGCACGACTGAGCATCCAACATACAAACACAATGCATCTCAAATATCAAACTTTAGCCTCTGCCTTAAAAATTTCCCCCATTTTTCTGTAACGTGTTTCCAATGCTAATTTTTTATGTATCAGAAACCTCCCCACCTACCACAAAATCCAAATAATCATTTTATCTTTTACTTTTTTTTTTTTTTTGACAAGTAGTTGGGCTTATTGTGAAAAACAAAGTTGAAAAAAGAGAATAAAAGCAATGCTTTGTGTAACTGTCTGCAATTATTAATGTCTTTCAACTTTACACATAACAGCCTTGGAATGAAGTCCCATACTGAAGGAAAACAAGACAGTTTCAAAATCCCCCATCGCAGTCGATGGCATATATCTATCCTCCAGATTCTCTCAGTTCAAAATTGTATACTCGAATTCTTTTCTTTCCTATGTGAACCATATTAAGTCAGCAGACTAATCCTTCTTGGTCTTTCCCACATTTCAATGACTTGCCCATTCTTTTCATTTCCACGTTTCTTATTTCATGTTTACCGCTACTGCTAAATCTCTTCAGTCATGTCCGACTCTATGCGACCCCATAGACGGCAGTCCACCAGGCTCCCCCGTCCCTGGGGTTCTCCAGGCAAGAATACTGGAGTGGGTTGCCATTTCCTTCTCCAATGCATGAAAGTGAAAAGCGAAAGTGAAGTCACTCAGTCGTGTCTGACTCTTAGCGACCCCATGGACTGCAGCCTACCAGGCTCCTCCGTCCATGCGATTTTCCAGGCAAGAGTACCGGAGTGGGGTGCCATTATCTTCTCTGTATTTCATGTTTAGAGTCCTGCAAGCAGTCCTCAGTCGGTTCTCCCTGGGGTCGCTCTTCATCCCACCCATGATGACAGACAGCCAACCGGATTACATTGCTCAATTTGTTCTTCCAAAAACCGATCTATGGACTCAGATCCAAAGCTTTCTGGTTAAACGACGCTTTTTTTATCGATCCAAAATCACCGCTGTCTTATTCCTCAAGAGTCCTTTCCTTTCACGAAACGAAATCCCATCTGCTTGGTGCTCTTCACTCGTTAACTCACACATCTGTGTCTTCTTCCTTCATAACAGCACCTTCTCTACTTTCTGCCAATATGTTTTTATCTTCCTTCAAAACCCATCTCCAGGGAGACTTTCCTGCTTCCTTTTGTGTCAGCTCTTACAATCCACATCCGTGTGTGTGTGTGTGTGTGTGTGTAAACACACAGATGCACACATATACTATTATTCACATGTTGTATTATGATTTCCCTCTAGCTGATTCACTCAGATCTCTTCAAATCTTAACAAAACATTTTGTTCATGTTTTTATTAACAGTTTCACTCGATACAGTTTCAAAGCTGAGATGGACAGTTATCATAATAGATGGCAGACTCATGATTGAGTACCATTTCAACAGGATTTTAGACAACGGTGAGGTTTTCAAAAGATGAGAGTAGGTAAACAGCTGGAAGCACTGCATTTGGGAAGTGGTGGGAAGAACACTAGCATTGTCATTAAGCAGTGTGCAAGCCTGGCAGGTCTCTTCACTACTGAGCTTTGACTTTTTCTACTTGGAAAACAGATTGGACCATGTGGTCCCTAGCAGTCTTCCCACAGTCCCCTGGTCTTTCTTCTTCTTTTTTTGTATGGTAGCATAGTTAACTTACAATATTTCAGGTATACAGCAAAGTGATTCAGTTACATATGTACAAATATACACACACACACATATATGCACATGTTCTTTTCCAGATACTACTCTACGTAAAATAAACAAGGATCTACTGTATAGCACAGGAACTATATTCAGTACTTTGTAACACAATGGGAAAAAACCTAGTGTTCTTTTCAACTCTATTCTTCTGTGTTAAAGGTGGCAGATGTGTCTTCAGTGATGGTTTTTATAGGAAAATTTTTGGCTCCCTATAGAATTGCCACTCTCATCCCTGGGATTGTGAATATGTTAGCTTACATGGCAAGGGGGACTTCAAAACTGTATAATTAACATTACAAACGAATAGGCCTTGAAATAGGGAGATTATCCTAGATTACTGTGTTGGGTCCAAGGTAGTCACATGAACCCTTAAGAGCAGGAAATGAGGTCAGAGAGATCAGTAGCATTGTTGGCCTGAAGATGAAGAGAGCCACCTGGAGAGCATAATAGGAAATGGATCCTTCCACAACCAGTGAAGCTGGAAGAAGTCCATGAGTCCCGGATGAGAACCACAGCACAGCAAATCCCTTGATTCTAGCCTAATAGGACTCGAAGCAGAGAATGTAGCCATGCTGTGCTGAATTTCTTACCCACAGGACTGTGAGATAGTAAACTTGCACAGTTTTAAGCTGCTAGGTTTGTTATAGTAGCTATGGCAAAATAATGCACTCTCTAAGAGCAGGGTAATGCGTTTCTTGTTTTTCTAAACCATACTGTAACACAGAATAATCTTAAAATGTCCAGAGGGTAACTGGATGTAAAAAACTGGAGCTTAACAAAGCTGGAGGTACTGACCTTAAGTCATCTAGACAAACACAATTGTTGACTCTACAAAAATGGATGCACTTAGTAAAACATCTGAGTAAGGCTGGGAGAGTAGAAGCATTTATGCCTAAGTCTTTAGAACTGGTCATATTTTAGTGATGAGAAAATAAAGGAGACAGAATTAAGGAGACAGAGAAGAAATGGTCAGATATTAGGTTGATAAAAGTTCATATATATATATACATATGTATATATTCACACATGTATACATACACAGACACATGTGTATATATAAACACACAAGTAAACACAAAACAAAGATGGTGAATTATTAGAAAAAAGTGATGTCACACCAGATGCCCTCCATCAATTCAGTAAGGAGGAAAATGAATATGTTGAAAGTGGTGCTTATTGGAACATTGACATGGATGTCCTGCAGCAGTTTTTACAAGAAGATTCTAAGACATCTATTCAGTTCAGTTCAATCATGTCTGACTCTTTGTGACCCCATGGGCTGCAGCATGCCAGGCTTCCCTGTCCATCATCAGCTCCCACAGCTGTTCAACCTCATGTCCATTGAGTTGGTGATGCCATCCAATCATCTCATCCTGTGTTGTCCCCTTCTTCTCCTGCCTTCTATCTCTCCCAGCATTAGAGTCTTTTCCAATGAGTCAGTTCTTCACATCAGGTGGCCAGAGTATTGGAGCTTCAGCATCAGTCCTTCCAATGAAAATTCAGGACTGCTTTCCTTTAGGATTGACTAGTTTGATCTCCTTGCAGTACAAGGGACTCTCAAGAGTCTTCTCCAATACAGAAAAGCATCAGTTCTTTGGTGCTCAGCTTTCTCTATGGTCCATCTCTCACATCCATACATGACTAATGGAACATCTATTAGAGCTATCTATTAGGCCATCTATTAGAGATAACGTAATGCTGCCTCATTGGCAGCAGGGCCAGAATGGTTTGAGCCAGCAGTATAATGGTGCTTGCATCTCCCTCCAGGGTACACTGTGGTTTAGAACCAGGAGAGAACCTGTGACAGACGATTGCGTTCCTAACTTGGGCAATGAGACACTTTGTACAGCAGAAGATTAATGAAGGAACATTCAGCCTAGAACAGGAGGGAGCACAGATTTTGGCGAGCTTATTACAACAAGGAGCAGGCTGTGTGCCAGGTTGAGGTAATTGAGGTCCCCACAGGAGGGGTGACAAGGCTTTGTGGTGCTGGAGAATAAAGGCAGTGACAAGCAGCCTTTCTTTCCAACTGCAGCACTTTTTCCACCTAGATCATCATATTCAACCTTGTCAAGTCTAAAGCAGGTACTATTTATGCTCATTTTCCAGATACAAAAATAGAAACTCAAAAGTTGATATGGTTTAATCAAGATCCCAGAGCAGATCAGAAACAGAACTTGGGGCCTTTGCATCTGCCCCTAAGACTGCAGGAGGCTAAGTGTCTAGAAAGCAGTGCAGCAGGAACCGGAATCTCTGATGGCCACGCCTAGGCCCTTTTGACATCGCGCCATCTTTCAAAACTACGTTCTTAATAGAGCAAGGGACTCTACTCAGTACTCTGTAAGGGCCTATATGGGAAAAGAATCTGAAAGCGAGTGGACATGTGCATGTGTATAACTGATTCCCTTTGGTGTACACCTGAAACATAGACAACATTGTAAATCAATTACACCCTAATAAAAATGGAAACAAACAAAAAACCACACTCTTAATTACATCCAAGTTCCTTAATAAGCATTCTTCTATGTATTGCTCATTTTATTCTCACAGTACACCTGTGGGGGTGAAGAGTTTTATTTCCATTATACAAATAAGGAAACTGAGGCTGAGATCGTGTAACAGACATAGCCAAATAAGAGTTAGTGAAGAAGAGTTCTCACTCTTAGAGTAGTTTTAACCTTACTACCAGGGTTTCCTCCTCCCCCCGCGCCTCCCCC